>PVJD01008702.1:54737-69953 GCA_004026545.1 Mormoops blainvillei
CCCCCCCCCCCCCCCCCCCCCCCCCCCACATTTCTTGGTTCCTTTGTAGTCAATCCCTCAGCCCATGACAACCACTGGTCTGTTTTCTTTCTAAGGTTTTGCCTTTTCTAGAATGCCATATAAATGGAATTATATAACATGTGGCCTTTTCAGTCTGGCTCTTTTCACTTAATATTGAACATCCTTTCACTTATTACATTTGAGATTCGTTTCTATTGTTTATATGTCAGTGATTTGTACCTCTTCTATTGCTAAGAATTTTATTCTAGGGATGTACCACAGTTTGTTCATCCATTTCTTAGAAGGGGGATGTTTGCATTGTTTCCAGGCTTTGGCAATTACGCATAAACTCACCTGTGTACAGGTTTTCAAGTGAATGTGTTTTTATTTCACTTGGGTTGGTACCTAGCTGTGGGGTGGCTGTGTTGCATGGTCAGTGCATGCTTCACTTTGTAAGAAACTGCCAAATGGTTTTCCAAGGTAGATGTACATTTTGTATTTACACCAAAAAAGGATGAGATTTCTATTGCTCCACATCTTTGATAGCACTTAATATTATCAATTTTTAAAAACTTAACCATTATAGTAGGTGTTTAGTGGTATTTTATTGTGGTTTTAATTTGTATTTCTATAATGACTAATGATGTTGAAATATCTTTTTACATTTTTGTTTGCCATATACAGGGGTGGCAGGCAAACGCAGGCTTACAGTTGTAATAAAAACCAGTAATAGTAATAATATAAGAATAAACTGTGTTCATGTACTCACAACTGTATATTCTTTGATGCTGTGCCTTTTTATCTTATATCCATTTGAAAGCAAATTGTTAATTTGATAGAAAATGTGGTATTTTGTTTTAATTATTATTATTATATTTATTCTTGGTTAGGCCAAAACTTTCAGCTTTCTGGTAGCTTGGCTTACAACCTGGCTACCCCGGCTAGCTCAACTACTCCGCACCCCCAGCCTTTGGCTATAAGAAGGACACAGATCAACATTTAGTGTAGCTAGTCACATTTGTTTTAAGTCAGACAGCAGAAAACTGAACTATATGGAACACTTTCCTGGATAGCTTTGGAAATAAAAAATAACTGCTTCCATTCTCTCTGGAGGAGCAAACCCCATCTAGTGAAATGGGGCCATTAAGCCAAATTCCCCTTATAGGAGAAGAAACAACCATAGATGGTTTATTTTAAGAGGGTGACTAGATTTTCCTGGAGCTATAAGACACCAGAGGATTACAGGATTCTGGGCAAATATTGATTATTTGTGACTTGAAGTCTTAAATCAAGAAAGACAATGTGCTTCAGATGTCACTTTAAAAAAAATAAGTTGAGGCATCTGTAATATTGACAAAATTCTTTTAGATATGATATAAATAGAAGTAACAGCAAGCTGTGCTACTTACCTAATTGAAGAAAGAATAAATAAGACATCAAAATATTTTCTTGTTTTAGTATAATGTACTTGTAATGGACTTCTTTTAGGGCTTTCATAGCTCCCAATGTTTTCTTTCTTGAGAAGCACCTTCCTTGTCATGTCATTTCTCACTTTCCACAGTCCCGGGCCTACAGCAGCCATGTGTCTAGTGCCTAGGCCCTCCCTCCTCCTTGGCCAGGGTCAATGTGATCAGAGGTAGTTGCCTGGCTCAGTCTGGGCCAAACAAGTCCTCTCTACTGGCATGACTGAATGAGTCTGACATGTTGCCAATTTGGGGGCATGGCATTTCTTGCTGTGTGTATGTAAAGTTAAAGAAAGGTGTTCTGCAAATAAAATAAAAATGAAGCTGATTCTTGGAATGACCAAGATTCAAAGTGGAGAAGGGGTACTATCTGCCTTCCTTATGGTCCAGTTCTTTCCCTAAGTCCCTCTACACTTAAAAACCATGAGACACTTCAATATGCTCCCACTGAATCCCTTCTTAGATTGAAAGTAGCTTGAGTTGGCTTCTAATATTGCAATCGAGAGTCTCAGCTGAGGTAGCATTGGGTGACCTTGGCTAGGAAACCCTTCTCTCTGAGCTGGCATCCTATAAAAATTCTGAGTCACAATTCACAAAAATGCTCGGCTTAATAATGTCAGATGAATAACTGAAATTAAGGGTAAACACAGTCTTTTTGAAGGTAGATCTCAGTGGAGAAATGGAGTTACTTCTTTATTTCAAAGTGTGGTAAGATTCTTAGGATCTTAGCGGTTATATAGTCCAGTTTGTATTGTCCAGCCTTTCCCACAAAGCAGGTCTCTTTCTTGAATTCGGCAGATGGCTGTCTGTCCTCTTATTATATTATATCAATTGGCTCAGGCCTGGGTCTACACATACTTTCAGTTTTAAAATTCCCATTTCTTCTTCCAGACCTTATTCCAGATATTTTCAGGTAGTTATTGCTTTTAATATTCTCTTGGGATTCTTCTTCTCCTTCACTCCCAAGGCCATCAATAGACAGGAGGTATTTGCCAGCAGGCATTCCGATTTCAGTGCAGAAACGCTGATCAAACTTGCTTTTTGCTTTCTGGTTGTGTGTCGATGACTCATGCTCTCAATACCTTAGCTCATGTCTTTCCCAACACATTGTAGTCCGCTCCTAGAAAACTCTGTCTGGGTAAGGCAAGGACGTTTCTGGCAATACAAAAAAGATTAACTCATACAGACTTTGCTTATGTCAAAAGAGTCAGCCCCACTATTTGGGGTTTTCACAGACTAATGGTGGGAAGAATAAAAAGGAGGCACTGGTTGTGCGTGTGGGTAGGGAATGACAGGGCGAGCCCAGCCCTCCTTCCTCTGCTGTGGCTTTGGGGATGGAAACATGGCCCCACATGCTGGAAGTCAGGCTGGGCAACAATGGCATGCCAATCCTTGTCCCACGGGACAGGTGCTGTACCTCCACAGGTGTCATCATGAGACGAGATGGCTGAAATGGCCATGTCCAGTTAAAGAAATTTTGACTCACTGGACCTTGCAGAATTTGCTAAAAAGTAGCCATGGTGGTGCAAGCTGTTCAGCCAGGAATTGGACATGTCCCTGGATGGTGCATGGGTTTCATATTCGAGAAGGTTGGACTGTTGGTTGCAACAGCTGTGGGAGGAGGATTTTTTCTCCTTCAGCTTGCAAACCATACTGGGTACATCACAGTTACCTGGCAATGAGTAGGGAAGGACATGAAGAAAGCCAAGGAACAACTGAGGATCCGTAAGAGCAGCCACTTATCTACGGAGATAAAAAGCAAAGTGGAGGAGGTGCTGTCACTTGTGAAGAATAATGTTCTAGTGACTGGTGGATCTTTCGGAGGCCTTCTGCTTGGCACGGCATCCTAAGGAGGGTGAATCATTATTCCTGCTTTTTCCAACTAGCAGCCTCTTCACTCCATCATAGGATATCAAGTCTCCTCTTCCTCTCTCTTTCTCCTGTGCCTTCCTCCCTGCTGTAGCATATCTGAATGGCTCCTATAGGCACCTGTTGATATGGCCTACTGTGAGCCTCCTGACAACAACAGAAGAGACAACAGACATTAACTCTCCTCCCAGAACACTCCCCATTGGACTAATCTTTAGGTCAGCAAGAATGTTGCTTCCCTCCTACATAAGACACTTACTGGAACATATTACAAGATTGCTCACTGTGGAGGATGAGTAGATCCTCAAAGTGTGTTCTAGATGATTTTGAAAAGGAACAGCAAACACATAGGTACCTTATTATGGGCTGCATAGAAAGGAACTGAATACATTTGCCTTTAAGCATGAAAAAAAAAAGAAAGGAGACACCTATGATAGTGACTGTATATTGTAGATAATCAACCTATTTGGTGAGTCTAGTAAATTATTGATGACTAAGTTAAAGCTTTACTACTTAGACAGGATTTGTTTATACCCTTTCCCCCCAAACTGGGAAGAAAGTAGTCTTGAAGTTTGTGGTTAGATTTCTGTCCCCTCACTTCAGAACAACAGCTAATGTAGGGTCTATAAGAACAGTACCATTTTGTAGCTAGTTTTAAAGTGTCACAGACCAGCTGGGATTGGAAGTTCTTGGAGCTCCAGAGTTACTGGGCTGTGTCAGACTGATGAATTATGTAAAAGCTGTTTTCCATGAGTATTATTAATCATGCTCAAGCAAATGAAGACATGCTAATTAATTTGTGGTGGTTTTTACCTGCAAATGCCAAAGGAACTAAACCAAATTAAATCTTCTATTCTCTTCAAGACCAGCACCCTGTTAAACACCCTATGACTTACCTAATTCACTTTGAAAGATGTGGTTCTTTGGAAACTTAGTGTGCCTGTGATTTCAAAATCCAAAAGGCCCTTTCTTGAAAGTGCAGGCCAAAGCTTTACTACACTTAACGACTTGGAAAATATATAGGTGGAATTCATTGCTATGATTTACAGAGGATCCAGCACATCCCAGACTCTGTATTGGATAGTTGACCCATGTCATCTGATGGGTGGGTATTACCGAAGCCTAGAGGTTAGTATTATCACCTATTTGTACAAATGAGGAAATAGACTCAGACACATTATGTAAATGTCCCACATGATACAACTTAAAGGTACTGAACCAGAATACAAAGCCAGACCTGCCGGACTCCATGCTTTTCCCACTGCCCCATGCTTCTCCAAAGGAGAGAGTTCACCGCGTATGTGAACATTCATCTGCCAGATGACTGCGTGCTGTGCACAGTACACTCTGTACTGTATTTGAAGAGTTAAGATTTCACTTTTTATTTTCCCTGTTGGAGGAAAGTTTTAGAGAACAGAGTGTTAGAATTTTCTAATGATTTCAATTAGGATAGCATCATGCATAATACTATTCAATTTTCACCCTCAGCTACCTGTGTACTCTGATATTTCTGAACCAGGTCATTTCCTTTTGGTAACAATTAAAAGATTGTTGCTCTGATAAGGGATGCTTTTCTGTCCACAGCCAGGAGTTTGCCATGTGAGCCCTGTTTAATGTGCCTCTGAAAGCAAGTGGTCTCTGAACATCACAGTGGGACACTGGGAAGACTGAAAGTTGCAGACTAACTGATCATAGATGGTTTGCAAGGAATGGTACTCTGCGCCTATGTCCTTGTCTAGTTCAATGTTCCTGGTTATCCTTCCCAGGACTACATAAGTGTCTGGCAAAATTAAACTGAAGGCTCGTTTGGAGGAGGTTGATTACCATTGCTAGTGTTTCCCTTGGCAGTCACGTGCCGTGTGCACAGAGGGAAGAACGCTGGTTAATACTCCATAGATAGTTTAGGTGTCGGAGTGGAGTCCTTTAATGTATCTCCTGAGAGCAAGCCCTCTTGAGGATAGACATACTGGATTAGCATTGACTCCAGGGCTGGTCATGCTCCAGATGGGAATCCTGGGAGCAGGGCTCTGGCCGAGGTATCTTTCGGGGGACTTGGAGCTTCATGCATGTTTAGGTGGTTATCAGCCCTCTCGCAAGGACTCAGAGCAGTAGAACTTCCGTTAGAGGAGAAGCCCATGGAGCACTTTACTCAAGACAAAAAATTATGAGAACTGATATGTACTCTGCTGTTTCTTTGGATGGCAGGTAAATTATCTTCCTTGTTAGTTCTTTTACTTATTTTGTCCTACTCAAATTATAGAAATACTAGTGAAATACTAGTGATTGATCATATATATATATATATATATATATATAGAGAGAGAGAGAGAGAGAGAGAGAGAGAGAGAGATCACACTTGAGCATCTCTCCTCTTTGCCACTTTAAGCAACAGATGTTCCCATTTCGTCAGTGAGTTAGTGAGATGCACAGGAGCATGTACTCTCAAACCTCTGTCTGTCACTAACTGTGTCATGTAAGGCAAGTCACATTCCTTCTGAGCCACGTTTTTCTTTTTTCACCTGTGAAATGGTGCCTCCTTCCTTTCTTTTTGTTTTTTTTTTTCCATGCTTAAAGGCAAATGTATTCAGTTCCTTTCCATGCAGTCCATAATAAGGGTACCTATGTGTTTGCTGTTCCTTTTCGAAATCGTTTGGAACAAACTTTGAGGATCCACTCACCCTCCATGGTGAGCAATCCTGAAATATGTTCCTACCTTAGAGGGCTTTTCTGAATGAAGATTAAATGTAAATTAAATGAGCAGCATCTAGCTTATAGAGGATGCTCAAAACTTTCATTTTATTTTTGCTAAAATGAAAACCATTGCTTTTTATTTCTAAATGTCCCCAGAACCTCCCTTCTCATCCTTACACAATACACATACAGGGTCCAGCAGAAGTGGCACCATTGAGTGTGGTTGGTAGGTACATGAATGTTTCGCATGAGATGGACAGCACTTTTACCATTTCTCCTGAAGTGTCATATAGTGTGCTTGAGTGTGATATTGTTGTGTTACAAAATTACATGGTTATATTTTGTAATAAAATATTTCTATGCAAAAAAAAGGGGGCGTCATTTGTGCAGGACCCTGTATATACACATACCACTTCTCTATGTGTCCTCCAGGCGAACATTTCAATATTTTGTGGTAGTGCTTGCAAGTTGTAGTCAGCATTAATAAGTTAAAATTCTCCTTATAGTTCTTCTCTTACCCTGTCCTTTTCCACAGTGTAGAACAATATGCATTAGAATTGCACTATATATGCTTGGTCTTTTCCTGCCTCCCAGTTAGAGCCTCCTTGCATGCACGCACACATGTATACTCCCTCTCTTTGAATTTTATGCTCCTCCATCTTCCTTTCCAGATGTCCTCAGTGCACACGTTTTTCATTGTTGGATGTGTTTCTGCTGGAACCAGAAATAGGAAAAGTGTCCACTTGATTGTGGACAGTAATGCATATGCTGGGTGGCATTGTCAAACCCTCACAAAAAATTAGAAAAATGCTCCCACTCTCTCATGGGCTAGTCAAAGGCAGAAGCAGCAAGAGCTGTCGGGAGAGGAGTGGCAAAGGAAAAAAAATACATTGTTGCTTTTTCCAGGAAGAAAGAAGGGAGGTAGGGAGCAATGGGCAAGTCTTTATTTTCCTAGAGACTGAACTGAGTATGCAACTGGCTCAGAAAGAAAATGAAAATAAATCCCTCTGCGTTCCACTGCCCTTCAACGGGCATTGCCTCTCTTTTTCCTAGCCCCCTGGCAGAGTCTTATCTCCATGCTGAAATAATCTCTTCTGGAGCCAGCTCTACGTTTTCGAGACTTTGTTCTGTCTCTTTTCCCTAGCCATTCTTTCATCAGTTCTAGCTCCCCTGACTTGAAAGCTCTTGCTAATGTCAGCCAGATTCCCTGTGTGAGTGAGGGGCTCACCTGAAGCAGGCTCCAGGAGTGCCCTAATGATCCCTGCCTCGTCACCTGCACACCCCTGTGCGTTCCCTCTCGTAATGTGCTGTGCTGGAGCTGTGTAGCCAGCAGAATATGGCAGAAGTGATTGTATGTCACTTTTGAGGCTAGATTCCAAAAGATGCTGCAGCTTCCGTTTTGGCCACACTTACTCTCTTTTGGATCATTTTCTTTGGGGGAAAGCTGCCTGCCATGTTTTGAGGACACTCCCAAAATGCTGTGCAGAGGCCAGTGTGGTGAAGAAGTGATAACCCCAGCCAACAGCCATGTAAGTTAACCTTCTTGACGTTGTATTTTTCAGCACCAATCAAGCCTTCAGATGATTGCAGCCCCAGCTGATAGCTTCACAGCAATCTCACGAGAGACCCCGAGCCAGGATCGCCCAGGTAAGCCATTTCCAGGTGGCTGACTCTCAGAAACTGTGAGAAAATAAATATTTGTTGTTTGAAGCAACAGTCAAAAACTGAGAAGGACCTGTGATGTCACCCTACCTGTACGCTAACAAATCAGCCTGCCACAGTTTGTGGACCACAGGAGAAATCACAGGACTCCCGTGCCAGAGACAAAGACTTGTTTGAAGGAACATAATGTGTACTTAATTTTGAGCCAATCTTTAGGGAACCAAATTTAGAGAATGCTCTTTGAAAAGTGCATGAGATAAAGTACTTAAAAGATTCTTTTCGTTTATTTGTTTGATTCTGTGAAGAAGGAATCAATGAAAAGATATCTTGGGTTTTCTGCCATTAGGCGATATCTTTCACTCTCCTCATCAAGTCAATTGAGGGGACAAAGAATTGAGGTATTTTAATTTGAAATGATATTTTGTTTTGTTTTATGTTTTTATTCAGTTTAAAGAATATAAAGTTTTAGAAGTATTAAATTATGCTCTTCATGGAGCCATTTTTAGAAACAGAACAGGATAAAAAAGGTGAATGAGCTTCGATTGGCCCATAGGAATGGATGACCTAAGAAGCTCAATAGATGACATTTCTCCGGGCTTCCCCCCACTGGGACTCATTGATTGGAGAGGGCTCAGGGATGCTTGCTTAGCTCTCCAATATGTAATTCCATAGCTGGTTGTCCAGGTTTTCAGCAGGATCTCTCTATTAAGGCACACGGAGCAAGTTGTAGTCTTGATTATAGCTGGGAGGATAGGTTAAATACAAGCTCTTTAATTTAATTTGTCTTCATTTCTTCATCTCTTAAGTGGGAGCTGTAATGCTTATCTCCCTTTTAGCTGTTGTGACGTTTAAATACGCTGAAGCAGAAAAAGAGTTTCATATTGTTCTTGGCTTACAATAAATGTTAGCAAGTTCGGGCCAGTATTATCAATCCTCGATGATACTAGCAGTGCTCCTCCTTGGGTTATACTATGTCATTTCAAATGCAGGACAGTCCTGTTAGATGATCTCAGGCTCTGTCATGTCCTATCCTTATATTATAGGTCAAGTCCTACTTCTCATTTGTATAGAGGTCTCATTTATATGGTGTTAGGTATGTACCCCTCTTCCTTGAAACATGGTGAAGTCTTTCAAAAAATGCTTGCTCTTGATCTTGTCATTCTGATACTAGAAAAAAAAGCCACTCACCCAATCACCAAATTTTGCAAAGCCTGGCTAGTCTCAAAGCACATTGATTTTAGCTTCTTCTTAAATAGGAAGGCTGTTTATGGAAAATTTCCCCAAAGGCTGCAATCCCTAATGGGTTCAACCTGTTTTGTGTCTAAAAATGACAAACTTGGACCAAGAAGAGGCCAGGACTGTGAGTTATCCTGCAGGTGTGAGTAGGAATGTGGTACCCAGAGTCTTTGCCCTTTTGGGAAGATCTTTTCAGGAGAGAAAACCCCTGATGAAGGCAGCGTGGCACTCAGTATTTGCCAGGCTTGTCAAAGTATGGAGAGAAGCATTTTGCAGCTCTGGCAGTGAGAGCAGGACTTTGATATATGTACCAAGGACCCCACAGTGTGTTGGAGAAGAGACTGAGGGAGCAGCGGATAACTGTGGGTGCCTCAGCCACCTTGCCTTGGCACCCACCATTCCTACTGACACCTGTCCTATGGCTTCTGCTGCAAGGACCTGTGAATCTTTGCTTAGGGCTTTCTCTGGCCATGGGAGCCCTCTTAGCCCAAGCCTGGGGCAGGAGAGTTAGTTCTTGGAACTGAAGGACTTGAAGATTAAATGCCAACCTCCTTTGTCCTTCATGTGGGGAAACTCCAAGGTGTTTTCTACACTGTAGAAACTTTTATAGTTCCCTGGTGTGATTGAATTCCCACTTTCCCAGATTGATGCCGCACTTGATAATGTTCTCTTTACCTGTTTTCTTCTCTTTCCTTTCTTACTTCTTTACTCCCTAAGCAATGTTTCCTAGGATTGTCCCCCAGATAAACTCATATCCTTGTCTCAAAGCTGGCTTTGGAGGAACTCAACCTAAAAAAAAGGACCCACTCTCACTGCTTCACTTTCTCAACTGTAATTATAATGTGTCCTGTGGAAGCTCATTCCCCAGAATCCCCCTTCTCTGCATCTCATGGGAAGAAGGGAAAGAAGGAGGGGGTTTGACATGCTAACCATCCAAAATTTGGGTGATTTCAAACCCTTCATCTCATTTATATCTTATACAGAGCTATGACGCAATATTTCCATTTTACAGGCGAGGAAGCCGAGGCTAGGGGGTTAAGTACCTTGATTGAAGCAATGCCGCTTCTAGATGACATAGGACTGGGTCCCGGGTTTTCTGACTGAAAATGTTCTTGTTTCTAGTTCATTCCTGAAGGTGCGAACAGATCAGGGGAGGAAGAGCGTACATCCCTGCATCCTGTGTTAGGCATTTTAAAAAGAAGCATGAGATTGCTCCATAGATTTCATGTTACAAATAGAATCAAATCCAACTCCATCCTATGGCCTGCATGGTCCTGCCTGGTCTGGCGCCTGCTTATTCCTCTGATTTCAACTTGTACCACTTGTGCCCTCTCACACGCTGTTCTAGCGAAACTGACCTTCTCTGTGGTCCAGGCAAACACCTAGCTCATCCCCCGCCTCGTGGTCTGTGCCCTTGTTGGTTCCTCAGTCTGGAATGTTCCTCAGATCTTTGCAGAGCCACCTCCTGGTAAGTGGTCAGGCTTTGCTGAAATACAGCTCCTTCAGAGAAGCTCTGCTCTGTTGGTTAAAGCTAAGCTCTCGTACCTGCTTCCCGTTCGTCTCTCCCTGCCTTTGCCCTGGCATTCTCTCTCCAGTTTTTCTTTCTAGATTATAGTCAGTGCACTTATTTGCTTGTTGCTTGTTTCCTAACCCTGCTAACTGTAAGCCGACTGAGGGCGGGGATCTCACTTCTCTTGTTCGTTGCTGTTGTCCCAGGGCCTAAAACGGTGTCTGGTACACGTGTGTCAAATGAATACATAAATAAAAGTGAGGCAGTAGAGAAGAAAAATTCTAAGCAGGTATACGAGGAGGACCTTAAAACAGATTTTGTATATAACTAAGATTTATTTAGCTAGCTCTTTGTAATCAGCAGAATTAATATAACTTGAAAGCAAATGCATCTTGCTGACATTTTGGAACCTGTGTGTATGCATTAATACCAATCAATTTAAGTGTGTGTTTCACAGCATACCATTCGGATGAGAAATGCTGGAGAGGGAGAAGGTGGACAGCTTCTTAGCTGCCTTTTTTCTGGCACATTTAACACCATTCCAGTAAATTGGGCTCTGGGTTTAATTAAATATTGTTTGGAGTGGGGATAAGGGGTGTGGAGAAAGCCTTAACAATCTCCTTTATCTTGGACTTCACTTTAAAAACAACAAAGATATTGTGGTTAAAAGGTTTATAGTTTAAGTCCTCTGAAATCTAGTTTCTGGGCTTTCTTGTCTCTCTTATTGTGTTATTTGCATTTTTGAGTAATGATTTTTTGGGGGGGGGTTTTGAGAGAAAGAAAATGATACACCTGTGCTCATATATTTGCTTTGGTAACATTCCTTACTTTTCCTGATGATGACATTAACTGTATTCATTTGAAAATTTATAAAGTAAAGAAAATGTAAAGAAGAAAGTAAAAGTATACATAAGTCTCTCCCTTAACAATGGCTGCTAACCTTCCGATGTGTTGCATCCAGTCGTTTGCTGGGACCATGAATGTCTGTGTGTACTGTTGCTCTCCAATTGGAAGATACTGTCTGTTATAAAATGGACTCCTGTTTTAGTCACTGTGTTTCAAGAAAAACGAATTTAAAGATTTTTTTCTAAAAAGTTGACAAGTATGTACCATTTTCTTCTTACAAAATTTGAGACTCTGTTTCCTTCTTGTTTTCACTCTAAAATTAATTCAATATCCCTTTTGGCCAAGCATGGATGCCTAGTTCATTCCTGGTATGCACTGCTTCCTACCATGTGAATGTCAAATCTTGCCCCCAGTGGCATCTTTATCTATAGTCTAATGTCAAAACATATGAAAAAATAATGGGATTTTATCTACATTTTCTGTTTGGTTCAAGTTTTAATTTTTCTGTATTGACTGCCCATCACAAGTTGCTCTTGAAATTCAGGCAGGAGTTTGTACTCATCTATTTTCAGTACACAAATAATAGTTCTTCATAATACATGAATCAGTCACACCAAACTCTTCCAGGCTTAAAGATTTCATGATATATTTGGCGAGACTGGGCACCATTCCCATATGTATTGCAAGAAATGACAAGTATGTTACAATTTAATCTATTTGGCAGCTTGTAAGTTCTTTTTGATATAAATTATTAAATGCATCTTAATTTAAAAATATATCAAGCTGTGAAAAAACATGCACCACAGAACCAGAGATACATGATATATGTGTAACAATGCGAACATCTTTATTTCAGGATGGTGGTTTTCAACCCTGCCACACATTAGAATCACCTGGATATTAAAAATAAATCTGTGCCATAATTATACACTCAGACCTTCCAGAGAGGCCCAGGGAATAATATTTATTTAAAGCACACACACACACATATACACAAAAAAACACTTCTCAGATATTTCAATGAGTAGCCAGGATTGAGAATGATGATTTTTACAGCTAATATACTAGGGTTACCCTGGGGGTGGGAACTGTTTTTTTTACGGGAAAATATCTTGATAAGCATCCTGGGATGGGAGGCAGGACCTGGAGAGGACTGTCGTTCAGGACCGCAGCTCTACGAGTTAGTTATGTGGCTTGCATGGGAAGAGAAGAGAATTTATTTTATTGCTCTTAGAAGAGGAGAGGTAGAGAGGAAAGGGTGGATGAACAAAGGTGTGTCCGTGAAATGTGAGGCTGGTGAATCGAACAGACACACAGCCAGTGGAAGTTTCCTCTGGCAGGGTGGCTAAAAGTAATTTTAAAAATGACAGCACTTAATGTTCAATTTGAAATAGTTTGCATATTGTTAAACCAACTTCATCTTCCTTCCAAATTCTTGATTCTATTATGCTCCTGAATGCTTTGTGTGATTTTCTTTCTTAGTGGAAACTGAGGAAGTTGCTGAGCTAAAAACCTAAACTCTGGGTTGATGCAGGATGGAACAGAAAAGGGTCCTAGAGTTGAGGCGACGATGAATGTGTCGCCCTTCAGGGAAGGATTTTGCTCTTTCATAAGCCATCAGTTAGTGGCTTAAGCCAGTTTAGTTCAACATGTAAATCCAGGGAGTCTTAACTCGGCATGCAATTCAACACATATGAACATGACCCTCTATCTTCGTATTCATATTTTAAAATAAATTGGGATCATACTGTATACCCAGTTTTGTATCCTGATGCCATAAACATTTTCCCACATCATTAATTATCCTGAGAGAGCTTGAATTTTAATTGGTAGTCTATCTCATAGTCATACTATGATGTCTTTAAATATTACCCTAGGGGACATAGTGCAGGACAGTGCAAGTGCGCCGGCCTCGCAGCCAGAAGCTCCGCCTTCACCACGGCTGTGTCGCTGGGCAGGCCCCTCCGCACCCCCGCCCCTGCGCTCACACAGCGTTGTCCTTTGCACCGGGACTTGCAGCTTCGGTGGCTGAAAATCGGGCGTAATGTTTAAAAATTTGTTTCTTTGATAATTAGTGATTTTGAATCCCACTTCATCTGCTCTTAGTATTTTACTAATTTATTCTCAGATCAACTTTTTCAGGATTGAAATGTTAATTTACTTGAATGAATACGGGTCCAGGTTGCTCTGTTGACAAAGTGAAGTTATGAATCATTGTAGAGAAAGCAGATCTACCTCAAAGAAGTGAGACTGGCTCATTTGCATGATAAGATAAATTGCACGCTTAATTCTTTGGGAGAAGATATTCCAGAGTTACCAGCTGGGTGGGATCAAACCCATCTGAAGATGTTCAGGTGAAAAATCTAATCTAGAATAAGGCAGAGAAATGCTTATGAAAAGAAAAGCAGAAAACCAGCGAGCTGCCAATTGCCAGGAGGTTCATACTAGGATCTTATTAGGGAGTGATTTAGAATAACTGAGCATCGTCAGCTTCATAACTGTGATGAGCACAGCACAGGAGGTGCTGGTGCCCAACCTGCCAGGCAGTCTGGGCAAGTTTACTGGGCTGTGCATGGAAACCACAGCAAACAGTTTATACTCAGTCCTAATGGCCACTTCTCAGCAGATCATTGCATTAACAAAATCGGCAAAACAATTATAATGGATGTGTTTTTGAGTGGGAGGAGGGAAAAGTTTCTTGAAAAGAGGTTTATGCTCCTTGCTTTCACAATTTAAAAGATAAGCAGGATTATATTTTCTGAGTGCTTTGAAATGTCCTGTATTGAAAAGGTTTGCCGATCCGTATATTGAGCCATCTCAAGATCGCCGTGCGCACATCAGGCTGGAGAATATTCCTCTGGCCCCCTTCTATCACACCCCCCCCCCCCCCCGCTTATAGGAGTCACCTGCTTACCTACACCCTGAGATGACCTGCAGAGATGCCCTGATGAGAAAGGGTCACATCTGGTGCATCCGTGAGTTTTGAGAAAGAGAGAAGGTGAGAAGGAGGGAGAGGAATTCACAGCTAAATCTTCCACGAGAGGGCGCAAGGGCAGAGGGCATTTTAAGGGTGGGGAACTTAAGAGATGTTAGAAGCAAACTCCTCCCTGACTCAGTTGGCTAGGCAGCCAGGACTGTGAGCTCCGGGAGGAAAAGATGGTAAATGGACTTCCAATCCAAAACAGAGCTGAGGGTTGCGCAGGAAGCTGAGGGCTGAGGGGGGTGCATGGTCAGAGAGACCTAGATACCATTTGACTTTGTTAAAGATACTTGGAGAGTATAGAATAAACTTAAAAATAGCAAAGCTGTACAGACCAGGCTTTGGCTCAGGGGAGAGGAAAGAGAAAGGCAATGGCAGAGATCAACAGCCTTGAAAACAAATGCTTTCCAGTCAGCCAAAGACAAGATCAGAGAATAAGAAATAAAGGGCTGCAAAGATTAAAACTTCTGAAAGGGAAGAACTGGGGGGAAATGGGTGTGGGCTAGCAGAACCGCAGCATCCAACAAGGAGCCTGGATGTGGGGGTCGTAGCTATGTGCCATTGGGGTTTAACAAAAATAATTTGTTTTTATTTCAAAATGTTTCAAAATGCAGGAAGACCCCAATTCCATCTTTCTTTCTGCATGTACACACTCACTTCTCTTTTGACAAAGTATCCAATAGAAACCTGCAGTGATTATAAGTTACCCCTGAATCCATCAGCCTGTACTTCCTAAGAATAGTGCAAGTCTTTACACAACCACAACTCTATTATTACACCTGAGAAAAAAATATTCAATAATATTAAAACAGAGTCTAAGCTCAAATTTCTGCAGTTGTCCCTAAAATGTTCTTTGTAGCTGTCTACCCTTAGCCCCACAATCCAGGCTCCAATCAAAGTTCATGGATAGCATTTGGCAGTTATGTCTTAGGAAATTTCCATTACTTTATTTTGCCCCC
>PVJD01008703.1:0-69824 GCA_004026545.1 Mormoops blainvillei
GATACTGGGGTGAGACTCGGTGACACTGCGGGCTCCGACTCCTTCCGGAGGCATTTCCCTTTTTATGACCGCTCAAAGCGCTTGACATTTTCGTGTGCTTTTTCACAAAAGAGATGATTGAAGAGAATCAAAGAAGGACCATTCTTATCAAAGTGATCTAAAAATGATTAGTTTCATTTTGACAGAAGTTATTAATGTATCACACAGTTCACTGAGGCATGGAATTTAAGTTAATTTTAGAATTAAATGTCAAAAGAGATGTTATATCAGAAACTTCACGTTGCTCGGCTGAAGATCGCCTCGCCCCTCCATATCGGTGAACAGCTTCTCGACACGGACGGGCGCTCACGGCGCTGGTGGCGTGTGAGCTGCAGGTCGCAGGGGAGGGGCAGACAACTGGCTCCTTTTGCTGTATCTCTCCTTCCCTGAGCGTGTAAACGAGCTCGCTTTGCCCCCAGCTCTTGCTTTGTCCCGCCATTGGTGCAGCAGGGGCCCTTCTTCCCGTTGCGTGTTTCACGGGTGTGTGAGCGTGTGCGCGGCATCCGCGCTGCGGGCCTGCCAGCCACCGTCTAGGCTGCAGATTTCTGGACAGACAGCTACCCCCAGATCCCCAGATCGGCAACACGGGGCTACCGCCTGTTAGAACGCTGACACCGTAACTCTGAACATTCCAGAAACATTCCATCCTGGACTTCAGTTACCGCAGTTTCACACAACGTGCGTTATCGTGTTTTCTGGGTGAAACGCGGATCCACAGCTGTGCGCGCACCGCCCCGACGTCAGGGGGGCGGACCTACTCGCCGCCGCCTGGGGCGGTGGTCCCTGGGCTCCCTGGCTCCTCGAGACTGGGGGTCGATGGGGAGAACGCGATGAGACCCGTGCGGCACACGCACAGACCAGAATCTCAGCAGAAAGGAAAGCTCGAGAGCTTGAAAGGAAGCCGACAGTGGAACCCCTTCAGCAAGCGAGTCAAAAATCGACTGAATTTCCACGCCGATTCCCTGCACTAGGGAATTTCCAAATGTGCTGCTCGGGTTGCCTTCGGGAGGGGCCTGCCGCTAACGTGGGGAAACGCAGTTTGTAATCGACGGAGAGGAACGTCAGAATACTTTGTAAATTCTGCATTCTAATTAGAGCGAGAAGGACTCTATGAAAATATTTATTATTTTAGAAATTAAACTGCAATCCAGACAAGAGGTGTCCTGCGGTTAACTGGCAAATGAAAGGCAGATATCGGACGGAGAGGCGGACGCAGTGCTCTGGCCCAAGAGGCTCAGAAAATTTCACAGGCGAGATACAACGTGTTTGTATTTTTAAAAAAGCTGTAAAATGGACATGGTTTTTCAAAACATATACTATTAATTTCTATAGTTATGATTTACATGTTTATGGACTTACATATTGAGCTTTTGTCTTTCTTCTCTGGTAATAACTCTGTTTAAATGCCTTCGGAAATTACCTGGAAATGGGACGTCAGATATAAAGTAAACCGGCCTTTGACGCACCGTCTCATTTGCTCTTGATGAAACACTATTGTAAACGGGGTAGGGAGCGGCGGCACAGCCACGGGAGTTCGCGGAGTCTTCGAAAATGAGGGACGGTCTTCCTTGCTTAGTAATGATTCACGTTGCGTGTATTACAAAACCTTTGTTAAGTGAGCGAAGGACCCACAGAGAACAACGTCACCTGGCAGCCTGCAGCGAAATGCCTGGTGTGTAGCAGAGCGTTCTCTGGACTAGGAGAAAAGGGCGGATGAGGGGGAGCCGTGGCGGGGGCGGGGGGCCTCGGGAGGCAGGAGGGTTCTGAGGAAAAACAGAGACATTTGTGCACCGGGTCAGCCCGCTGGCGGGGGCCGCGTGCGTACGCACCCTTATTTCACAACAGGGTCTCCCTCTATCCTGTAAGGGAATTTCCAAATGGAAAAAGCAGTAACTTATTGTATCTTTTTAAAGTTAAAATCATATGAACACATTCCTAAGGAAAAATATTTCAAAGAAAAATATTAGTCTCATTGTATCATACAATTCTTTTTTATTACCTTGTCCACATCTATTTATTGTGTTAAATCATTATCTAGTTTACTGTGTATTCTGTGCTTTAAAAAAACACTAATATATTTTTAAAGAGTCGGTTTACTTTCCGTTGGATGAGATGTTAGCAGTCTCCTCGCCTCTTTCTGGGGTCTTTGGTGAGGCGCCCAACCTCGAGAGGCTGACTTCTTACAGACAATTGGAGAAGCAGAAGAGATTTGGGGCATTTTTGCGAAGACTTCAGGAGAGGGTTACAGGACATAGGATGGGATTGTTGGAGTTGCCATTTTTATACAAAAAGGGAAACCACGCTGTGCTGGAAGGTCAGGACCAACCTCTGTCCCTCAAAGGATTTGGGGCAACTCCTTTGGTCCAGCCCCACGCGGTGCAGCGGCCGCGGCTGTGTCTTCCGAGGGCGCGGACACCCCGCCTCGTACCAGCTTCGCTGCGCTCCAATGACCCGGGCAAAGGCGCTGGGCGGCTCCACCACAGCGCCGATCCACTCCCCAACAGGTCCGTTAGCGGGTGCAGGAATGCTGGGAGTGTTTCTTAGCTGTTGGGCCGCAGTTTCCCAGACATGCAGAACTCCTCTGCAATGGAGCTGTACGAAGGGAGGGGTGGTGAAACGGGGCGAGGAGGACAGATCCCCGCCGCCTGGACGGCTGCCCCCTGGAAGCCCCGCGCCCTAGAGGCCCAGTTCTGCCCCGGCTCACCCGGCGCGCCCCAGGCCGGCAGCGCCCTCCTCCTCGGAGCCCTGATTCTGCTCCGCAACGCTGTGCGCCCGGCCCCAGGGATACGCTTGTTCCCCTGACAGCCTTGGGTGTGCCCTGCGGGCTCTGGAAAACGGCCCCGAGGGCCTTTCTCTTCAGCTCCTGCGGGACTTGGGCGACCCGCACTGGCGCTGCGGATGCTGCCTGCAGCGCGCGGTACCCACCAGGAGCTCGCGGGGGGACACGCTGAGGACGCATGCGTCGCGGCAGAAGGAGCCCAGGCTGGCCTTCGTGATAGGCAGGACCCACGGAGGCAGCCCCGGCCTCTGAGCGCCTGGTCCTGTGAGCACACTCGCCCCAAACAGGCCTGAGCCGCTGCTGGGCGCGCATGGTTACTGGGAGCCTCGCACAGCTGTGCTGATCTGATGGGTCGAGGTCGGGGTTTGGGAGCGCGGAGGCCTCAAATCCGCGCTGACAGCCGTGGGAACAGGGGAGATCTGGGCGAGGTGGCGCGGAGGCCCGTGGTCCGCCCTCGATAACTGGAAGGGACGTGGTATGAGCAGGCGCGGTCGTGAGTGGCCTGCGTTGCTGGGTTAGAGCTTCCGGGCACCCGAACTCTCCCCAAAAAGTTAAGTTAGTGAAAGCCACTGCTTGGGAATTAAATTGAAAAGTGCCTGACATTTCTTGGAAGCAACAAAATGAATGTGTAGTGGTCTGAAAACTCATAATTCTCCGGCTCTTTCCGGGTCGTGAAGAGTTAACGTCATCTTCAAAGTAATGCAATTTAGAATCAACGCACTTTGGACTATTTAGCCAGAAAGTCTTGCTCAGTATTTAGAAAACCACCACCTGATTAGCGTAAGTTCACATGCCTGTGGTGAAAATATGAGAGGACAAAAGGAATTGTAATGAACCCTGCCTTAATCATCACCTGAAATAAATCTAGTAGAGAATCTCTACCTTCAATTTGGTGCTTTTCCTTCCCTCGACTGACTGCCCCCAGGCACGCCTGTATCAGCGGCGCACGCTTGTCTTTGAAATGGCTTTGTTATTATTTATCTGATAACTCGGTTCTTTCTCCTTGTTTCTGAACATACACACGCGTGTGGAGTGCACATGCGCGCACGCTGTTGGCGGTCGAGCCGTCACCCTGGCCTGGCGCTCCGTTAGCCTGGGGACAGGGGAGGAAGTGATGGGGTAGGAAGAAGGGCTGAAAGGGCCCATAAGAGGAGAAAGGGAAGCAAAAAGAGAGGATGTTTCCTTTTTTTTTTTTTTTTGCATTCACCCTTGGAGTTTTCACTAACAAAAGAAGAATGTATTTTAGTTCTGAGCTGTGGTTCCCCGCAGGGCCTTGCGCGTAGCTGGCATTCAGGAGGAGGCAGCCGCCTGGCCCCTCATCCAAGCTCCCCGTCGGGGCCCTGAGCGCTTCTCCTCCTCGGTGGGCTCCGTCCGCCTGGGCCCTGGGCGCCCCGGGGCACCAGCCAGCCTGCCTCCCCCTGTGCCAGGCTGGCGCTCAGCGAAAGTGTGCAAACACCCAGGACGCGGTGGGGGGTGGGGGCAAGGAGCGGGTGGACTTTTATCTTTTCCTCTCTGGATAAAATCAAAATGCATTTATGTTAATTATGACCCTTAGGAACTTGCAAGCATTTCCAGTTTGAATTCAAGTTCTGTTCCACTCATCTCATGCTATAATTAAAGTTAAAAAAAAATTGTATCAAGCACGCATTTGACTATCATTAGGGAAGTAACTGCGCTGTGCACTGAACATTTTGCAGAAACGGGCAGGAACACATTGCAGATCTACGGGAAGAGCCTTTCAAAAGGAACATTCTAACATCAAACAGACCCTGGGGGCCCACGCGTGGATCTCCTACTGGCATCTCCTCGGAATTAGTTAAGAACAAATTAGCTAAACTAACAGTGGTTCTAATGGGGGAGATAAGGAAGATCAAATAACGAAGAGGCAGCAACGGAAAGACCCGACTCAGGCTTTCCTGTTTATATCAGTTATAAATTTAGATAATCGGCTGAGTTCAAACGGATGACAGCGCCGAACGCTCTTGATTGATTCTGGCGGCTCCCTCACCTGCTAAGGTTGATTGCTTCACGTGAGACGCGCAGCGGGGCCCCGTCACCGAGCTTCGTCGAAGCGGTTCCTGCCAGTACAGCGTGGCTCAGGGGACCCAAACAATGGGCTCAAGAAGGCACAAACTGCATCCGCTGGGTTAGAAAAACGGACCCCGTTCTCATGTTCTCGCATCTATCCTGTCATCAAACGGCAGACAGGGGAGAGTGGCTCTCCGGTGACGCTCTCCGATTCTGTCATCAGTTGTCCTCCTGCTTCTCTCGCCCCCGTAGCCACAGTTTGGGGTGGGGAGGTGGGTGTCCACAGAGCTCCCCCCGCAGGAGAGATCCGCCGAGCTGCTGCGTCTGTCCACCGCCGGAAGGGGAATGCTAATTGGTATAACTAGCCCTGCTCCACGCAAAGCATTTTACAACAAGAGGGTAGAATGAGATTGGCTTTAAAAGGCATCCTGGAAAAAAGGGCTTGTGAGGGACACGTGTCTATTTGGATAATGACATCCTGTGTCAGATCCCGCTTTGTTGGGGAGCACGGATGTTGGGAAACTCATTCGCATGCCTGCTCTTCCCACTTCCGCGGTAAGTGGCGTGTTTCGTTCACAGCGGCTTACAGAGAAGCGACATGGACAGGTAACGGAACCGTGCACGCTGCAAAGGACCACCCGTGGTAACAGGGGGTGGCGCGCCTCTCTCTAGAAGGGAGCAGCTGGGTCTTCGTCTGCCCCATTTCCCGCTGGTGGGATGCATGAAGCGGCCCCCCTTTCGAGACGAGTCGGCCTGAAGGAAGCCCGTTGAAGCCCGTCGGTTGCACTTTGACTGGCTCGGAGTTAGGTAACCTCTTTGTGATTATCCTGCGGTCCCTCTGCTGTTCTTCATGGCAGGATTTAGCTACTCTACGTGGAGAGCCTTTGAAATGTATCTGTTCTAATTTTCTGTAATGGCGGGGGGGGGGGAGATACACACATTTTAATAAATGTTTAAATCGTTGTGAACCAAAGCTTTGGAATTCCGCTCCGTATCTCACAGGCTTATACCGTGACTTCTTCACGACCTCAGACCTGCTTCTGCTAATCCCTCCCCGGGGGTCTTGCGTGTACCTAAACAAGATGCGGATTTAGACGGTCAAAGGAGCGCTCATATGTTATGTTTTATTAGTTCCCTTTGAAGAAAGCGGGTCACCCCGCCTCTGTGGCCGGTCTGGGACCCAAGGGGCCAGCATGACGCTCCTGCGTGTTCGCTGTGACTCTCCTGACGCGAGAGTGAGTCGAGGCTGAGTAACCGGTAAAGTGAAGCCCTGGCAGGTTCACCGCCTGAGAACCCTGCACTTGCTCAAGGTCAAGTGCGCGAAGCTGTTGTTTTATTTGACTGGCCAGGCATCTATTTCGCTCATTCCATCTTCTTTGTTTAAGTATATGTATTGATTATGCTATTACAGCTGTCCCATTTTCCGCCTTGGCCCTCCTCCACCCGGCACCCCCTCTCCCTCCAGCAATGCCCCCGCTTAGTTCATGTCCGCGGGTCATGCACATAAGCTCTTTGGCTTCTCCCTTCCCTGTTCTGCTCTTAGCTTCCTCCCCTGCCTGTTTTCTGCCTACCAACTTGCGCGTCTTTTTCACACTGTTCCCTGGAACCTCAGGAGTGTAGTGTATGAGCTAAATTGAAATCGTTGCTGAAAGTTGGGTAACTGGAACCACTTCTTCCGGAATATGCAAACATGTTTTTCTACCCTCCTCAAGATTTCAAAACCACGAAATGGATCCAGCGGCCTCCCAAATGTGTTGGAAGTTGCTTCCCTGCAGGCCCGGCGCTGTTGGATTTGCACGGAAGCCAGTCCCTCGGGGGCTGGTGACAGACAGGCAGGGATTGCATGGTCCCCACTCCACATCAGAGCCAAAAGGGTAAGGACGGGCTTCCGCCTCCGAGGGCCTGGGTGGAGGAGACAGGAACGTGGCGGGTGCCTTCGGCGACTCAGCCGCGGTTACCTGGCACCTGTGACGGGCCAGGGGACGCGCACGTGGGGTCACGCTCTGTCCTCATGTTTGTTCTGAGAGCATGGAAGCTCTTTCCTGTCACGAGCTCGTCACACAGGCCTCCCCAGCGACCTGGCCCAGTCATCCCTGCGTGCCCCACGCTCCGGGGCTTAAGGACAAACAAGCAAACAAGCAAACAAAAGAACCCGCATGCGCTCTCCCTCCTGGGTTCCGTGGGTCTCCGAGCTGGGCAGGCTGGTTCTGCCTCACTGGTTCACAGGGGCCGGAGCCTTCTCGATGCCCTGGGCACGGCAGGGGTGCTGGCTCCCATGGGCGCTCACCGGAGGCTGCCGACCAGGCGCCTGGGGCCACTCTCTGTGGCTTGGGCTCTTCACAGATTTAGGGCTGAGCATTCCAACTGCCTGGGAGGAGAAGCACCGCTCCTCAGAGTCACCCCCGTACTCTGCTGGCCAGGCCAGGGGCCCCAGGGAGGAGAGGCCGCCTTGGCTCCGTCCCACTGCCTCATAGGAAGGGCCTGCTCCTGGCTCTTCCCATAGCTGGCCCTTCATCTTTTAAATCAGTGCCGTCCCTGTGAAGTCCCTGAGCTCCCAGCCTATAGTGGGTCATCCTCTCCCCGTCGGGGGCAAATGCTCTGTTATATCACCCCGCTGATTTTGTTCGTCGTTCCAAACACATTGGACTACGTTAGCATGTTTATGTTTTTGTAACTTAAGTTACTCATAGAGGGAATTTTGTCTGCATCGTTGGTCACTCTGCCTTTCCAGCTAAAAAGAACACTTGCCACACAGTAGGTCCTTATTAAATGTGTGCTTGGTGATGCCTTGAACGACGGAGATAAGAACCAGACCAGCTCCTACAGCTCAAGTGAAACTTTTGGGGGCCTAGCCATTTGCAAAATTATTATGGACTCTAATTGCACACCCTTGTCACATTGTGCGGGTGAAAACGGGAGGTCGGTCGGTTCTGAGCTGACAGCAAGCTTTCCCAGGAGACGAGGGGCCTGCCCTGGGCCTGCAGGGCCTGAGCGAGGCCCTGGCGGTCAGAGGACAGCCCAGGTGTGCCAGCAGCTGGAGCAAAGACAAGACAGGGCCGTGAGGAACTGGTGCCCACGGCGGACACGAGCGATTCGTCTGTCCCAGGCGTTCATCTGAAGAGGACTCCTGGAAGGGGGCACAGAGAAGCTCCCCCTGGAGCTTCTTCGTCATGGAGTCTCCTCTCGGGAATGCGCCCCAGACCAAGAGTGACCGTCAGACCACAGGCGTGGGGGAGCCGTCACGAGCAATCCCTACCCAGCAGCCTCTTTCTTTCAACATCGTCTCAACCAGGAAATATTTCTGACACCAACGCACTTCCTCAGAGGTGGAGGGGAAGGGGGTGGAGGAAGGAGAGCTAACGGCGCTCTGATGGTGGCAGATGCCGGGAGCCACACGGAGGGCGGGCCAGCCTCTTACGAGGCCTGAAAGGTGCCCGGGAACGACGTTGGGGTCGGCAGGCAAGCACGGAATTCACCGTGTGTGGACGGCAGGGGCGAAACCAAGACAGTGAACACTGTGTCGCGTGTGTAGCACAGTCAACCCATGCTCCTGAGGGTGTCGCGTAACGGTTCCAGGTTTACCGCACACAAGGCAATTTCATCCTTTTCCAAAGAGTAAAACCACCTAAAATCCCAGTCTCTTCTTAAGTCACCTAAAACCGCAGGCTGGAGATTCTCATTTCCCTATTTATTGCTCCTGCTTTGTTCTAATTCACCTCCACTCTTCTCGCTAAGACTCCCCCCGAGCACCGCCCCCAACGAGTCCTCCGTCGGCCCCACGGCACCGAGGACTCAGCTTTCTCAAGCTTTGAATTCCCATGACCTCGCCTGTGACGGATCGTGGGGGTGCCATAAGTGAACGAACGAGCTACACAAGTGGATGGTGGTCCAAAGAAAGTGGAAAACATGCCACCTATAGAGTGTAGAGTTGTTTCTGTTTTGGTTTTTTCTGAATTAAAAATTGTGTGGATTTTTTTTTTTTTTACACCACGTGGGAAACACTTGACAATGAAGGCGAATAAGCACCTACGGTCCCTCATGTCGAGGGGAGACTTACATTTGGGTGAGGGGTTCGAGGTCCCCTCTGCCCAGATGGGTCGCGACACAGCAGGAGAGGGTGGGGGCGGGAAGCCAGGTGGCCACTACTTCTGCCCCAGCTCCACTTCTTGCCGACTGGACCGCCTTCCTCTTGTGCCTTAGGCTCGGGGGACACCGGCCCCCAGCCTGTGACAAAAGGCACCAAGGACTCGCTCAGCCAGGCCATTGTGCATGCCGCCTCTGAGGGAGCTTCTGACGCGGGCTGGGGGGACCCAGTCCTCCGCAGAATGACCACCTACCCTCTCGGGGCCTTACGTCTTCCTGTGAAAGCGAGAGTCTCTAGACTTTGGAGGGCCCACTTTTTTGTCACTTCCACTGTGGCTGAATCCCTAGGAACATAAAGTGTCACTTTAATCCAATTAGCTTAACCCTCTTCCTAATCACGAGTAAATGCACACCCGACAGCATTTTAAGACTAGTGGGGGACACCTAGCAGTGCCGCAGGGCACTGTGGGGGGGGTGCGGATCTGACACAGCCTCCTGACGACCCGAGCACCCGAGGAGCCAAGGCCCAGGCGGCCCACACCTCCCAAGCCACCGCAGCTCACACTCATTCTGTAAGCGCTTGTGAGACCCACAGGGTGTTGGGGTTCACGCCGGCTACAAAGTCCTGCTCACACCTTTCTGCGAAAGCTCAGTCTTGAGGTTGTGGACCACCAGGGGCTTCACAGAACAAATTTCACTGGCACTGCCCGGGGGCACTGCCAGCCCCCCCTGACCTTCCTGGGCTCTCCTCTGCCAAGTTCTTGAAGAGTCACAATAGGTGACATTTGCTGTGTGCCACACGCTCATGCCCGGGCCCGTCACTGCCCCTGGGTCTGCGGGGAAGGCGGCTTTGTGCCCGAGGAACCCACAGCTCCGTCCGACCCCCCGTGAGGCGTTTACCGCACCAGAGAGACGCACCGTCTGTGGCTCTCCACTGTTGTGCAAAGTTGTCACAATGTGCTGCTTTGCAGTCTGAACATTTTGCAGCAGATGAGGAAATGCGGTGGAATTCACAGGAATAAAGCTGGGCTGGGGGCCGGGCTCGGCTGGTCCCCGGAACGTCGCCTTCCGCTCAGGAGAGCGCAGAGCTCGGCAGGTTCTCCCTGAACAGCGTCTTTGAGCCTCCTGTGCGAACAGGAAGGAAGGGGGAGGATAAAGGTAATGAGATTCTCTGATCACAGGGAATGGGAGTTTGCTCTCTTGCTGGACCGTTGTTCTTCGCGACCAGATAGAGTCGGCAGCGGGACCTCAGCAGAGACGTCGAATCATCCCGATTCCAAGCGACACAGGGCGACTTGGTAAAGATTTTACTAATAATGGCAACATTGTGGGGTTTTTTTTTCTAAACAAATAAATGGTAAATATTCACTTCCTGTAGATGTTTAACGAATACAAATGTGCATTGAATAATATGAAGTTTATCATTGTATTTAACACCTCAATGTTTGATTACATTAGAGGAGAACTAGTGTTATGTTTAAAATACTGTGGAGCACAATCCTGTTTGCTGATTAGGGTTATAATAAAAGCTGCATTTTGAAAACCTGTAGCTCCACTATAATATCGAGCCCCCCACCCCCGCCCCAGAGATTCGGGAAACTGTTATTGTAACAATTGCACAGGTAGACTTTTCACAAAAAAAACAAAAAAAAAAAAAACAAACAACAATTAAGAAGGTAAATGCTAATTGGCTTTGAGGTTGTTTGCTTGAGGTTGCCTTCATCTCCTGTTTGATTTCAAGCATTTATTTTAAAAAATATACCAAGAGCTGGGGCTGCGCGAAGAGGTTGTTATCACCTTCACTGAAGGGAAATGAGTTGAAGACAGTTGCAAAATTACTTGCCTTTATTATCCTGCTTCTTTTGAATAAAATTACTCTTCAGTGAGCGACTGTTCTCTCCGAAATGGCTCTAGATGGGAGACGGACGGCTAATTGTTCTACCACTCGCACCGTCGGGGAAGCCCAAGTCAGTGGCACGACTGTCCATGTCCAAGACGAGTAGAACTGGGGTCGGTTCTAAATCCACGTACTCAGAAGAAGGGCAGAGAGGACGTGCTCTCCCACAGTTGTCAGATGTCCGTAGGTCCATCCACACACGGGCTGTCTGGGGGTTTTCCACAACGCGACGTGTACAATCGTGTTCCTGGGGTGACATAATGGCCTCCTCCCAGCCCTCACAGGCCTTCGCTGGGCAGCAGCCTGCGATCCACCAGAGCTCCCCATGGGGACCCCCGCTCGGCCCTTGCCCTGGGGCAGTGACGCACACAGATGCCTGGCGACCGGACTTCCCCCAGGAATGACAAACAATCCCCATTAGGTCTGAGAACTTCCAGACACGTTTTCCTGGATTGTTTTCCACCCGACACGTCCACAGCTGTGTCCCCTGACATCTCCTCAGAGCTGTCCCTTCTCCCGCTCACGGCATTCACAGCCCCGGACCCTCCTGTCTCAGACCAGGAAGCTCAGCGTCGCCTGTACCTCTTTCCTGCTCTTACTTCAGCCCTTCGGGGGCTGAATCGGTGGCTTCCCCCTGAAGCGGGTGAGCTCCGTTCCCTTCTCTGACCCCTCCCTCTCGCTCTGCCTGCCCCTCCACACCCTCGAGGTCTCAGGGCCCCTGTCCATCACAGCCCAGTCACACCGCGGCGTCACCTCCTCCCCTGCCTGCGCCCATGGCCCGGCACCCAGAGGGACTCACTGTGCGCAGACCTTCCAGCCACCTCCCCGTTCGGTCTTGCCGAGGTTGCCACTGGTCCCTCCGGCTGGTTGTCCCTCAGCCGCTGGCCAAGCAAATGTGGCCACGGGGTCGCGGGTTGGACACCCTCCCCGTTGTCACTCTAGAGCTGTTTCCTAATCTGTTCTTTCCTACGTCGCTACCGTTGCCGGTTCCAGGGACAAACGCCTGGCCTACCGCGCCCTCCTTGGCCGTGCTTCCATACCTGGGCACCTGGTTCCTGGGTTTGCTCTGAAAAGCCTCCCCAGGCCCCTCCGAGACAGGATGGACCTCACTGTGGGCCACCCGCATTCAAACGCGCTTTCCCGCTCCTGCCGTTCATCTTCAATTGTTCTTTTGTTCGGGCGGTTGTGCTGGGCTCGCTCTCCCTACATGGCCACTGAAGGAACGAAAGGTGACTCTCTCCTCTCTGCCTCTCCTGTGCTTCCTGCGCGTCGAGTGCTTCGGGTTCAGCTGCGCTGCTCCCGAGTGTGACTTAATGAACCTCAACTAACTGAGACACAGCCGCAAAACAACAGGCTTTACCGCGGGCCGGATCCTTTTTACTAAGAAAATCTTGGCATACAGAGCCATTCCGACCACATAAAATAATAATAGGACACTTACCTGCCACTAGGTACTGCCGTATGATTCACAGCGAAGCTCTGAAAACATCTAATTCACAATCTACGTGATGGTGTGAAGTCTCATTTTGGGGACTGGGTGCCAATTAGTCTTAATCCAACTCGGTGATTTCTCTATTTCATATTATAAAACTGAGTTTAGGAATTACTTGACCCTACAGCTTTCTTGTTGTGAATAATAATACTATAATCCCTCTCATTTTATCTAATGCCTATTATTTGAGATTTTGAGAATTAATGAGAATATGCTTTGAAATATTTTCTCATTAATCCTCAAAAGACCCTTCTGCAGTCAATTTGCGGAAATGATTGATGAAGGAGTAGAATTCCTTCATGAGGAAGACCACAGGCCTGCTGCCCTCCGCAGCTGGCGTCAGTGAAGTTTTAAAGTATAAAACATGAAGGGGCTGCAAAGCATTTTGTTTCTGGGCTTCAGAGGAGGGAGACCACACAGCTTTCACCACAGATGCAAAAATAAACGCAGACCTTGGGCATGGCCCACCGAGACGCAGGTTTCCGCGAGACACACTTCCGGGATATTTCTGCAAGTTTTTACTCTAAATAGAATTGAAAGCACACTTTTGACATGTGTCTTCTGAGGGGGCGTCCCTGTGTGTTGACTAAGCTTTCTTTCCGGAGCCTGTTTATTTGCATGCCTTGCAGCTAACGCTTCTTAATTTGCAGGTTATTAAGTAGATTGTAATTTATCACGCGGAGCGTATTCTTGGCTCGATGATGCTTCTAGGAAGTACAGTTGATGAACCATAATTATTTTCCAAAAGCTCAAAGAACGATCAAACTTCAGCTCTTCGATTCATGCACGTGGTAAAGTGATGGATTTTCCAAACGTTATAGATTTCTTAAAAAATACATCACGTTCGCATGGCTTTTTACCTCTGATGCCAGATGAACCCCAAAGACGGTATCAGATGAACTGCAGAGAAGCACGGCTATGATTGACCCGTCCTGGGCCAACCCCGTGCAACCCCACAGGTGACCACCCCCCGCCCCGGGCCACGCAAGCGCGTGCAACGTGAACGCCAGCAACGAGGGCGGGCACGGCAGCGTGGGGGGCCTGCGCGCTGAGCACCGCCTCACAAAGAGGATAAACCGATGAAAACGCAGGCTCGTGGTTGCAGGGGGACTCTGATACCGTCAGAGGCCCCGCGGGCCCACGGTAATCGCAGCGCCCAGAACCAGGGTCGCTGAGACGGGGGCTCCCGCTCCTGCCGCTGGGGAGACACTGAACCTGACGTAAAGACAAAGGGGTGGGGCGAGCTCATGACCAGCTGCCCACCCCTTGGTGCATCCAGGTGTCACGCTGAGCACGTTCAATAAGCTATTTTATGAAACGGCTCGGTAGTCCTGTGAGGTCAGTATTAGTAACAATATTTTTACACATCAAATAATTAAGTCCAACGTCTGCAGAAGGCACTCACATACTTAGTAGCTAACAGCTGCCGGAATATATCGCACACGTGTACTGTAAGTATGAAATCGTATCTATCTCCCTCCCATGTCATCTTACAATATGTCACATATACGCACAGACCGTGGCTGAGGGACCCCGAGGCAGCTGAAAGGGGTCACCCCCGGGTGTGCCTGTGAGGGGCTCCTGGCGGACATTGACGATCGACTCAGGAGGCTAGGTGAAGGTCCGCCCTCACTCAGGGGCCATCGCTCAGCCCTCTGGGGGCCTGGATGGGACGAAGGGGTGGGCAACGGTGCGTGCTCTCTCTCCTGCAGCCGGAGGCCCACCCTGTCCTGCCTAGGCCGTCGGGGCTGCTGGTCCTGGGTGCTGGGACTCCAGGACCCACACCAGCAGCTCCCAGGCCCTCGGCTTGGGCTGAATCACGCCAGGGGCCCTCCTGGACCTGCAGCTCTAGGAAGGCGACTGTGGGGCCCCCGGCCCCCATCACCATGCGAGCTGTTCTTGTCATGAGTCTCCTCCTTCGTCTGAATCTGTGTCCACATGTGGCCTCTTGCTGCTGGCCCTGTGGGGACCTGGCCAACGCCACGTGGAGAGATTTAGGTCTGCTGGAGATAGTGTAACAGAAGAAACGAAAAGAAGAGACAAGTGCCTCACGGGTGACTGGCTGACAGAGGTGCCGGGGCGGGAGCCTCTCTCTCACCATCACAAGCGCGGTGGCAGCTGGGGCGGGGCACACGGCGGGGCCAGGACAGCCCCTGGGTCTGAGCGACTGAGAGGCCGGCCAATGGCGCCGCTTGCTCAGCAGGGCTGTCACGCGTGGTCCCAAGGCGGCCCGGCCGAGCCAGGACAGACACCCTCCAGCACGAGGCGTTGTGTCCAGGAGCCAGACGGTGAGCGTTCACGTCAGCCTGGCTCCCGAGTCCCACTGGGTAGCTGGGAGTTTTGTTCTCATCTCCAAAGTGGACAGAGTAATTCCTGCCTCCAAGGGATGTAAGCAGATTAAACCAAGACAAATACACGAAGGGTCCCGCATGTAACGGGGTCATGATGGGCTCTGACTACACGGTGGCTTAAAAAAGTGAAGATAAGAGAGGAGAAAAAGAACAGAGAAGGAAGAGGAGGACTAGGGGGTGTGGGACGGGGGACTGGGAGGAAAAAAAAAAAACTGCTGGGAGTTATTCTTCTAGAAGCTTCTCTAGTGGAAGCATGTCATGAGGTCTGATGAAAATTACTGTGGTTACTGCAGCCCAGAGGACAGGGTGTTGCGGCCGAGAATGGCAGGTGTTTGGGACCCACCAGCTGGGCTGACAGCTAGTAGCAATGGTGCCTTGAGAGCAGCAGAAAGCGATTGAAGCCAAGGCTACGTTGGAGCCAAACCCAGGGCTCCTTCGATCCTGGGGGGAGGCTCTTCCGACACCTGGGAATGTGAAGTTATTATTGATTCCAGTGCACCACTGACTGGGGAAAGAGACCAATGCTTTCTACCAGGAAACCTGGTGGAAATGAGCCCAGACTCCCGGTGCTGTCCCTGAGCCGGGCACAGGGGCACAGGGGACAGTGTGGTCCCCAGACTTCCCAGGAGACAGGCTGCAACTCGAGGCCGTACTGATGGCCCGGTCCACAGACAGATAAACCCAGTCTCCGCAGCCTTCATTATTTGGAAGGAAACAAAAAGAATAAATTGGCCAAACACACACACACATACGCAATTTCTTTTAAAAACTATAACTATTATATAAAACTCTGATAGGAAAAATACCAAAATCAATACCGTGCCTGTTCTTAATAAACAGCAGTCCTGGAAATCATATTGGAAACTCCGAAGTAATAGCTTGCGCGATGCAGTGCAAATCCCCGCCTTGGTTGTGGTTTATCAAGTGCAGAAGCCGGACAACCCCTGGATAGTCGGCGGCCACCTCCCTCCGTCTGTAGACGAGACGCCCGGTGCGTGTGCGTCCCCCACCTGCCACCCTTCCAGCCACGCGGGCCTGGCCCCGGTCTCCGCAGGCAGAAGCTGGGCACCTCCCCGCCGACTGGGGCCCTGCCCCTTTGCCTCCCCGGCCCGTGCCACTGTCACCGTCAGAGCACAGAGCTTTCCCCACCTGGCGCCCCGGGGCCACTGGCAGCTTCCCATTTCCCATAGGACGTATCTAAACGCCTTGTCTCTAAACTCCTTGTCTTGACAGCTAAGGCCCCTCGAAACCGGTTCCGAAATTTCCCGCGGGCGATACTGAACTAGAGCTCTGTGCCCCCGCGGCTCCCCGAGACTGTCCTGCGAGCGGCCGCGCAGTGAACAAGGAGCCGCTGGGCGGCAGGATCAGGGAAGAGCCGCCGCCCGTTCGGGGTTTCCTTCGCGCCGGACGCTGGGGGCGCCGTGCGTTTTGGGTCACTTAGTCCTCGCCAGTCTACCTAGCTGTCTAACAGCTAAGAAAACCAGCCAAGGTTTTAAAAGGCAGGGATTGTTTCTGAGGTTCCTGCGCTTGTGTCGGAGCAGAGATTCGAGCCCTGGGACGTCAGACTGAGCTCCGAGATCCGACCCGCAGGGGCGCCGCGTCCCCTTCCGGTGGGCTCCATGGATGGGCGCGCATTAACGCCCGAGATGTCCCGGCGCGCAAAGCTCTGTGGGGTTTGTTTGAAGCAGTTGATCGTACTTTACTACGGAAAACACACTTTATGAAATGCCTTTTACCAACCCCACAAAACTAGGTTTCAAATAGCCCTTTTGAGGAAACGCTGAATGAAGGGGTTTCTAGCCCCTTTACTCCCTCAAACACCCCTTTCCGGGGACCGGCCTTCCAACGCTGTGCTCAGTGACTTTCACGCCATTCACACAGTTTGGTCACAAACTCATAAGCATGCTTTAGGTCCAACCTTGCGCCTTGTCCCTGGAACGCACCCCACCCCACCCCCGCCGCCACCCCCGTACTCTTACCTGAACCTCTGGGTGCCTTCAGCACCTCTTAAATCCCATCTCCCATCAGAAGCCTTTTCCTGGCTGCCCGCTCTGTGCTGGGGGGTGTCCTCAGTCCCTCTGTGCCGAGGGGGTCTGGAGTGTTTTCATACAGAGAAGTCATGACGCACGAGTGACCTGTTGTGAGCTGGCTTTGGCTGGCAGCGCTGGCCCCTCGTTTCATCCTATGCACAGATCCTGAATCAACACCAAGAGCCACCATTCAGATCCAGAGTCCCCGCCCCACGTCACCCTGGACGATGAGCAGCACCGCACCTGTCGGTCTGCTCCCTGCTCTGCGCCGAAAGCTTCTCTGTGGCAGAGACCAGCCGATTTCTGTCCCTCGTCCACTTATACAAGGTCTGTCCACAAGGTATCCAGCCACGGAATATGAAAAATAGGAACATTTATTGAAGAAGACACAAGATACAAGAAACATTGTACATAGGACAATGACATCTCAGTCCTCTTCAAAGTGGGCACCTTGGGACCTCACGCGGTTCTCCCAGTCGCCATCAGCTACCCTGTCGTATTTTCCTGAATCTCGTTGACAGTCTTAAATCTCTTTCCTTTCAAAGGAGATTTTAGTTTTGGAAAAAGCTGGAAGTCACAGGGCGCCCGATCTGGGCCGTAGGGGGCTGAGTCACCTGGGTGATTTGATGTTTCACCAAAAGCCTCTAAGCGAGACATGATGCATGAGCAGGTGCGTTGTTGTGGTGAAGCTGCAGATCACCAGTGGCCCACGGCTGCGGCCTCTGAGTCACCGGAATAGTTTCCGTGGAGGAATGGTCAAGCTTAATGCAAAATCTGATGCGGATTCATTGCTCTACTCGCTCAGTCATTTTTAATGCGACGGCCACACAGTACACGTGCTCACTCAGTGGCGTCTACTGCCCCCACTGACGAGGACAGTGAAGTCGCCATTGTTCACCCATGCGCATTCCAGGTCACTCGCCTTGGCTGCCAGGTTACGTGGATGACACGCAAACTGGTCTTATTATATTAACAACGGCTGGACTTTTTCCAGACAGACTTCATACAGTAAAAACGTTAGTTCAAAGCTCAGCTCGAGTCTAGCTCTTCCACTTGCTAACCATATTCTTAAACAAGATGTTTCGCCGCTGCCCCGCCCCCTCCCCGCCGCCCAGGCCCAGGACTCAGTTCCGTCACCTACAAAGAGCAGAGATAACATTAGCCAACTCACTGGGTTTGTGTAACAGCGGAATGAGTTACTGCGGAGCAAGGAGGTTTCGCAGGGCGCCTGGAGCTTCCGAGTCTCTAAGATTCGGATTTAGTGCTGGTGCCGTTGCTGTAAACTGCTGATCTGCCGGGTTCCAGGCGTCTGACTAGGACCGTCACACCACTGAAAGCAGTGCCGTCCCTGACCTCAGGAAGCGTGTGACAGAGAACGCACAGGCGAGGGGGCAGGGAGGCCACCCCGGAGGGCGACTGAGGGGAAGGGGCAGGGCATGCGCAGGCCTGGGTAGGTCCCCTGGCCTGGGGCACCTGGGGACCTGGACTTTGCCCAGCTGACTGAAACCCAGCGCGTGACGGGCAGGAAGGGAGCTGGAAATCTAGGTGGGCCCCAGGCTGAAAACCTCACTGGTGTCAGGGGCACTCGCCCCCACTGAAGGCGCAGGCGGCGGCGAGCGGGTCACTGCAGGTCACTGCACTGAGAGCAGCAGAGGAGCACAGTCAGGTGGAGGCTGTACCTGTGACCCCGGCGCGTGGCAGGGGGAGGCTGGACGCAGGGAAGAGGCTCCGAGGAGGAATGTGGCAACGCACTCACTGCGGCCCGACAGACTGCGCCACACGGTCTGTGGGGCTACGGAGGAGTCCACCAACGACTTCGAGATGGGAACCATGAAACGGTGTATCTTAACGTAAAGCTATTGCATTAATATATTTTATTTAGTGTAAAATAAATGTGCTATCATTCACCTAAATTGGCTAGGAATGTAAAAAGTAATTATAATGTTGGCAAAAGAACGAGGAAAGCAAATATAATTTGGCAATGGCTCTGATGGATTGAAAAGCTCATTCTTGCCCTCAGGCCAAATAACTTCATTTCTAGGCATCTCTTTTGAGAAATAATGTAAAAGGCAACAGTTATCAGAATAAAAAATTGAAGATATGTATTTCCAACAAAAAGGGAATAGATAAGTACTCAATTACTATATTTCACTATAATCTAGTATTTTGAAGACATTGAAAGTTACAGTCGCTATGTGTTTTGAATTGGATTGCCCAATTAAATCCAGGACTTTTAGTTGCATTTGAATCTCAGATAAATAATGAATAATTTGTGTAGTATATGCATGCCCCAAGCATTACATAAGACAGAAACTATGAAGTTATTTGTTGTTTATTTGAAATTTAAGTGGACCTGGTTGTTTTGTACTTTTATTGGCTGAATCTGACAACCCCGGTGTTAAAGGTCCCACAAAGTGCAGCTGATGGCATTGAGGTAACGCGAGATAAAATATGTATCCATATGCGTGTACTCATTTGGGGGGTGAAGGCGCGCCTTGAAAAGAGCTTTAGGAAACACACCAAGATGAAAGCAGTGCTCATTGGCTGTGGGATTTGTTCACAGACTTTTCGTTTGTTTGTTTTCAGTGTTTTTTATTGTTATGTTTTTCTACAACGAACACGAGTTACTTACATAAGCAGAAACATGTCTACGTACAGGGTGGGGCCAAAGTCGGTTTACACTTGTTCGTACGGAAAATTCAATCATTAGTAAATAATAACACTACAGGAATGAACTTGGTTTCGTGTTCTTAGAACTGTAAACAACTTCGGCCCCACCCTGTATGTATTGGTGTGTTTATGGATAATTCTACGTTTTTCGACGTCAGCCGTGGCCCGGGAGCCCCCGGAGCCGGGGAGTCCCACGGTTCTCGAATTGCTCTGGGACACGAAGCTCCCTCCTACGGCTCCTCACTCTCAGCCTGCGGCCACTCCACCCAGAGAGCCCTCCCCGGCCCCCACCTCCAGCCGCCACCCCGCCCGCCGCCGCCAGTCACAACATCCTCCCCCCAGGCTGGGTGCACACGCGCCTTCTCCTTCCACTGCGCGGGGCTTCCGTGCACCTTCGTTGGAAAACACAGAAAACAGTCAAAGAGGGAAGTAAGACCGGGGACATCGCATGGCAGGTCTCCTCAGGCCTCAGTCACCCCACCGCGTGGACTCCCAGGGTCACTTTGGCAAATGCCAGAGTGGAAATCTACGCTATAAGCTCCGTGGAAGTGGACGTAAAGAAAAACAAATCAGTAAAAAGACAGGTTTGTAGAGCAACTTTGGTGGGCTCAGGAGTCCGGAAAGATCTCTGAAAACAACAAAAGTGGGAGAAAAGATCTCAAAGTATCTCGCAGCTTCCAGCTCCTTCCCAGGTCGCCGCCGGGCGTCGCCGGTAGAGGTGTTGGCAGTCCCCGCAGAGCACGACGGCCGTCCATCAGGCTGACCCCTAACACAGGCTTGCTCTTCCGTCCACATCATTCCCGTTTCTTACGCACTTACCGTAGGCATAAGCATCAGACCCACAAACGCAAACCGACACCACCGCTGGCCTTTCTGGCCCAATTCTGCGCAGAGCTCTGGGGAGTCTGTCGAGAAGCAGAAGGACGTGGGCGTCTCTCAGAAAGTCCTTCCCCACACCTCCTCCCCTCCGGCCTTCCCTTGCGTCGCCCAGAGCCTCGCGTCACCCCGACACTGGGCTCTCTGACACTGCAAGCCAATAGCACTGCCCCGTCACCCCCGCCCTTCTCGGTCTGCTTCGCTGGCCCCTCTCCCTGCCACCGCGAGGCCGGTCGTGGGTGTCAGGACGCTTCGCACCCCAGCAGTGGGGGCCTCTGAGTGACTGGCCCGGGCCCATGGCATTAACAGTGCTCGCTGCCGCTGGCTTTCGGTCTACAACTCAGACGAGGCCTCTCCGGAGAATTCTAGACACGTCCATGGATGAGTCGTTTCCAAGACTGAACTCTCAATCTTGGACAATGTAACATTTCTGAAATGGAGCTCTTTATTTTCTCCCCAAAGGCGCTTCCCCCCGCTCTGTCCTTCGCTGTGTGTCTCCCACAGCGCACAGGCACTCGGGCCGCAAGGCTCAGAGCTCAGTCCTCCTCTCTCCTTTGTTCCTCACGAAGGATCCACCCGAAATCCAAAAATTACCCAGCCTCAACATTGCTATTGGCCCTGGCAGCCCCATTATCTCTTACCGGCCTCTGTTTCTCTTCCATGCCTGCTTCCCCGGCCACCCGCCCTCAACCTCTACCTGTGGTCTTTTAAAAACACAAATTAAGAGCATCTCATTCCCCTTCTTAAAACCCTGCGGTGGGCACCCATCACGGAGGAGAGACTCAGCACGTCCCGGCGGACTGCCAGGGCCCGCCGGCCTCGGCCCGCTTTGCCGACTGACTGCATCTCCCTAGAGCTCACGGAGCTGACGCGGCCCGGCGCGCCGGCCTCCCCTCCGGGGCCGAGCTGATTCCCGCCTTTGACGGAGTTACGCCTCCTGCTGGAAATCTCCGCATCCGGGTCCTTGCTCTTCGACCGCGGCTTAAACGTCGCTCCTTCGCAGGAGCCTTGCTGGCTGCCCGTCTCGAGCTGCCCGTCCGAAACCGCCCAGCACGTCCCCGTGTCACAGCTGTCTCAGGAATGTTTACCAGGAACCGGTAACACCCACTTCTACCTTACCACTTTATTTTGTGTCTCTTTCATGCTATAAGAAGCTGGCTTGGAGAGGAGCTGAAATATCTTTCTTACCACTGCCTCCCAAAGAACGAGACCCATGAAGAGATTCCAAGCCCTGTTTGTCTAAGGCATGACACGGTACGACTGCCTGCGGCGTTCACCCTGGGATCGGAGTTCAGGCCCCGGAAAGGCCGGCAGTGCCCTCAGTAGCGCACCCGCTGGCCTGTCAAAGTGACTTCAGTTCTCAAGCTAATGACCCACATTGAGTGCGCCTGGCAGCTGGCAGGGGCTCAGCACACGGGGCTCAGCACACATCCCTCAGCACACGTCCCCCAAGCCCCGACTCCCGGCCCCCAGCTGACGAGACAGCACACATTTCCGTGAGCCGGATACATATGAGTGGGGGAAACATAGTGGGGTGATTTTTCCTCCAATAAGCAGACTTGGGCAGAGTAATTTAAAAAAAACACAAGCGGGAGTCGTACCTGCTCTCTGCTGACCGTGGTGCCCCGGTGGGGCCGAGCTCCCCGAGGGGTCGCGGGGGACGTCTGGAGACACTTTGGGATGTTGCAGGCGGGGTGCCTAACAGCCTGCAATGCCCAGGACGCCCCACAACCAAATGTCATCCAACGCAAAGTGCCGGCGGGGCCGCGGCCGAGCAAGGCCGTGCCGCCTCCGCCGTTGGGTCCTTCCTTCTAGGTTTTGAGCTTTCACTTACTCAGAAGGAAGATTCATTATGCTGCCAATTTCATAGTCATTTCCTTTGAATGGTGAGTGTTTTTAAAGATAATGTAAAATATTTTGCCAGTGGAGGGATGAGGAAAGTGGTGTATTCAAGCTGTTCAATGAGGCTAGAATTCCTTTTATATTAAAAATTATATATTTTTACTACTCTTAGAATGGCCCATAATAGTACTATAAGAGTGAGAATATATGGTGATTTCATGCAAATCTGGAGGGTGTAAGGTTTATAATCAGCATGAATTATGTTACCGAAAGGTTTTTATCGAGACTCTGTACACAGTTTATTGATAAAAATGGTATATTTATCAAAGGAGCTTGGTAACTTAAGCAGCCCTGAAATAAAAATAAATGCCTACTGCCATCTCGAGCCTACGGTTGAAAGACCGTAATTCGACACGAGTGCTGAGATTTAAAGGCCGTACCCGAGCTGACACAGGAAATGCCCCCCTGTGCGTCGTAACGCCACATCTAATGCGGGACTCGTAACCAGTGTCGATCAACTGGGAAGCACGCCGACGGTGGCGGGGCATCCGCCACGCCCCGCGTGGCCACGGGGCTGCCCCTCTGCCGGGCCACGCGTGGACTGCACTCATTTGGAGCTCGCTGCGGGCCTACTGTGAGTGAAGTAGGGTCAGCTTCTTGAAGACTTTGAGTGTCCACACTCAAGGGACTGTGACACAGGGGAAAGGGCGCTGACAGGACGGGGCGCCAGGGACGTTCCCCTGGGAAGAAATGTGTGCACGAGACAGCGAGAGCCAAGGCTGACGTCAGCAGGACGTCAGCAGGACGTCAGAGCTCGGACGAGAAGCCGCGCGGGTCTGGACCGGGCTGCCGACGGTTGGGACGCTGGGGTGGGGACAGACACAGGTAAGTTGCGCAAGGACAAGCGGCAGGACCTGCTGAGCCCCCACGGAAGGCACACAGCACGGGAGGGGGTCGGAGACGATGTCTAGGAAAAATCAGGATACGAGGAATCCGTGCAGCTTTCGGGAAACAGAAACATGTTTGACCCTTAACGTGCTGAATCTGAAGACAGAGCATTTCATCCAATAACGACACCGAGGCTGAGGGCGTGGGAAGAGACCTGTGGTTCGAAAGACATGGTTGGCGCAGGGGCGGCTGTTTGGGGGACAGACGTGCCGGTCGCTGAGTTTACTGACGCCTCAGGGTGGGTGCGAAGCCTGAATCAGTTAGGGGGTGCATGCACGGCGTCCTTCTCGAAATTCACAGCTCAGCCCCTTGTCAGATCCTCGTTCTGGAGGAGAGGCAATGCGTCCCGGGGACGGAGACTGGCGGGCTTGGTGGGTAGTGCTGTTCAGAGAGCCAGGAAGAGGTAGTGCCCGGACCCGAGCGCCGGCCAGTCCGACTCTGCGCCTCCACAGAGCACGTGGTAAAAGACAAAGAGGGACCGGCTGCCGGTGGGGCCCTAGACGGTGCCGGCTCGCGGGAAGGGGACACGGTTCACACGTATCGATTTGTTTCCACTTCGAGGCTCGCTGCGCTGGCCACCAGGCTGCGAGGCCTGTGCCACGCTGCTGTCACATCTCGGACAGTCATCTGTGGCTGAGTCACTGTGACAGACTCATATTTTCATCGATCCTAAAATAAGCTAAGGGTTTGCACAAATTGACAGTTATGAAAAGTAGGAATTGTATTACTGGCATCTTCGAAATTAGCTTGCGTCGATACCCTAAGGCAAAGTTCGCTTTTAGACGATGCTTATTAACATGAATCTCCTCTGGGGACGCTCGGGCTTTTGCAGCAACATCGCCACCTGTTGGTGACCGCGTGCCACGCCCCGCTTCCCTCCTGGGGGTTTCCCCTGAGGAAGGAGCCGAGCGTGTGCCCGCGGGGTCTGTGCAGAATGAGAACAGCGACTCCAATCCTTAACGGAGAGCGTTCGTGCGCCTGGCCCGTCGTAAGGCCGAAGGTCTGCCAGGGGCGGGGGGCCAGGCGTGAGCACAGGCTTGTCCGGGCCCAAGGCCGGCACTCGGGCTGTTCGCCGCCGCCGCCGCCGCTGCCTGTGCGCGCGGCCGCTGTGCCTGGGTGCGGTTTGCTCGGCGCCGAGGTTGTTACCGGCACGGTGGCTACTGTTGCTTTAACCGAAGGGGTCGGCAGAGAAGCCGCTGCGGCTGGGTCCAGGGTGCACGTGTGATGGAGCGTGGACCCCACGGCGGCAACTTTAACCTTGAACACCCTAAAATGAGGAAAGCGAACCGCCACGCGTCTTAAAAAAGAGAGACTTCAAAACCTCGCAGCTGCTTAATTTGTACCCCAAGAGGAAAAGCTGACATCTGTTGACTTACATTTATTGATATCTATAGGAACTAAGAAACCTTCCTGGAGAGCCACGTGGATATCCAACTTCGTGAGAAAGACGATTTTGATGACGAAACAGATTATTTAAAGACTGGAGGTCGTTTTTGAGCATTTCCTGTGGGCGGACGTTAATGAAGTGCGGAAAATCCTGTGATCCATCTGAAGATCGGTGATTGGAAAAGGTCAGAACGTGCATAAACTCCACGGGCACCTGCTGCTTTGGGATTTGCACAGATTTCTGCAGGCTGAGAAAACATGCGTTTCTGCGGGACCCGCTGTCGTCAAATCACACCCAGGTGGGTGGGGTCAGCGTCCCCACCGCCGGGCAACCTGCGCTTTGGTTCAGCGGCTTCCCCCTACCGGCACCGGAGGGCGCTAGAGGGCACAGAGACGGGCGCCTTGCCGGGGCCTTCTCCCCCCGCGACCCCTGTGGACCCCTGGGGTAGTTTTCTCCCCGTGGGCTTGAACCGTACCAGCGTCAGGAACGCTCGCTGGCGGTCGCCCGGAGTGTAACGCACGCGCCCTCGTTACAGGCAGGCGGAGAAGCTGAGGTCAGGGCGGTCAGTAAGGAGAAGGGAGGAAATCCCCCACGGACACAGCGTCTTGAGTCGAGAAGATTTCCAAAAACAGCCTGTTTTTACGGCCTTTCTCCTTCCTGCTATCGCCGCACACCTGTCTTCTCCACAGCGACACATGAGAGCTGTGCTGAGCGCCCCGAGGAAGGAGGGGACAAACAGGACAATGCCGTGACGCTCGAACGGAGGGCTGTGCATTCTGGAGCCGCTCCCGAACGGGCGGGGGCTCGCCGATTTCGTCTCATCAGCAAACTGGGGAGCTATTAGCAAAAGCGGCTGCCGTCGACCATCTGCGGTGTCCTGGCAATAGCTGAATATTGCTCCGAAAGCGTAATTCAATCAATTTAATTCGGCCAACATTTATTAATCTCCCGAGTGCTTGGCAGCCTGTTAGGTGGCAGGGATGCCAAATGAACAATCCGCTTTCTTTTTTTTCACTTGAAAGGACTTAAAACCTCATCTAAAAACAGTAAGACAAGTGTATTGGAAGCCATATCACAGAGTAGAGCACGAGAACCAAATCTACGGACAAAACGCTCGCCCCTTCCCTCGGTCACTTATCAGTAAGCGCGGTCTTTCCCACCGGACGCCGGGGGTGCTGTGCGCCGCGGAGACATTCGTCGGCGAAGCAGGTTTGCCGGGGTCTGTCCTGCCTTCCCAGAGCCGTTGGTCAGTGAGGAAAAGACCACCGAGTGTTACGATAAGGAATCCTTTGCCGTGGCAGGAAGTTCCCAAAATCTATTTAAATGAGGCGGCGACAGAAGGACTTTAACAGGAGCTGACATGGGAGAAGGGGCTGCACATTCTAAGCGGAGGGGAAGAACTTCTGGTCCCCTGGACAGCTAATCACGGACCCTAAAAGAGGGGGGCGCTCAGAGTACGGAGGGGGCCCAGAGGGGCCCGTGCGCTGAGCGTATAAGCGGATTGAGAGGACGAGGGCCCGTGGATCCTGGCAGGTGACAACAAGGGCCGAAAGAAAGAGCCACCTAGCCAGGGACCAAGGGCTTCCCGAGGGAGGTTCCTGGGAGTGTGCGGCAGCGGGGGAAGGTTCCGCTCAGCGTGGCAGGGGACAGCAGCGCTTCTGGACAAAAGCAACTCTGTGAGCGAAGAGCCAGTGGCTGTCGCCACGGCAAAGCCCACACACGCCGGGGTCGCATCGGTGCCGAGGGGCAAGGTGGAAGTCAAAGACCACTGGGGCTTCACCCTGGCTGCTGACTGACTCCCAGGGCGGGGTGGGGGTGGCGCGAGTGGGCCCACACCTGTGAGCAGGTGGGGCGCAGAGCCAACGAAGCCACCACAGTAGTCCCGCCCTGTGTCTCCGCTTCCCTGCGGACACCTGCGAACCTGCTTGGGGCCCCGCCCCCGCGCCAGGTGACTGGGCTAAGCAGGCTGACGGCAGTGAATCACTGTGTGTGTGAAAGAATGAGAGGGACAGAGAGAGAGGGGCTAAGGCTGGGAAGAGTCACGGCAGGGCTGCGAGGGTCCCTCGGAGCCGTCTTTGAAGCCACATGGACTCCCAGAGGGAGCTGGTGGGAAAGGGAGCCCCGCTGAGCTGTGAGTGCAGAGGAGAGGATGGCGAGGTGTCTGTGGGGATGCTCGTGGCGGAGAGGCACCATCGCGGCACCTGGAGGGGTCCCGCCTAGAAGCCTGAGGCTGCGGGCAGCGTGCCCAAGGTGGGGGTGCTGGGCTGGGAAGCCCAGGACAAGGGAGGGGGAGGCGAGGGGACAGGGCCACGGCGGGACGGGAGCAGCGGGGAGTGAGCCATGTTCCTTCAGAAACCCCTGCGGACCTTGGGGTGGGGCTGGGGGTTCATCAGGAGGGAGGGGAGGAGGGTGACGGCCGGGAAGACAGAATGTGAAGAGCAGCCGGTGAAATGGTGGCAGGGGCGGGGGGGCGATGAGACGGGAGGGCTCCAGTGAGACCAAGTCACCCTCGACATTAACAAATCTTTAAACATACATGCAAATGTGCACATGTACGTACGGAGTCTGGATGGAGAGAGGGCTTCCTTGTGAAGGAAGCAAGAACATACAAGAAACAACCCAGAACGTTACAAGCCCAACCCAGAAGCTACAAAGACTCATCACCAAAACACCGTCAAGTCTGAGCCAGGCTGAAGGCAGGCAAGACGCAGGACAGCGCGCCTCTTCGGCCTGTGAGCAGGACACCGGGTCCCCCTAAAAAGTACGGGTCACGGCACGAGGGGGCGCCACGCGAAGCCCTGAGTTAAGTGGCAGTGCCCGAGAGACCGGAGGCGTCTGGTGAATCCCGGAGCCGCTCCGCGGAGTCCCGGGGCACGAACGTGTGAGGAAGGTGCACCCACTGGTTGGTGTTTCTACCAGGAGGGAGGGGAGGGCCCCTGGGGTGGAGGGGACCCCCGGAGGGAAAGGAAGGGGTCACCGTCAGCACTGGCCACAGACAGGGTCTTCCCTCTGAGCCCGCCTTTGGAGGCACACACAGCGATGCCGCGCTGGGACCGGGCCCCGGACAGGTGAGGCAGGGAGGCCAGGCTGCAGCCCGTCTGCCCCCACCCCCGTCTGGCTGCCATGCCCTCGCAACCGCCCCCCCCCCGCCCACACCCGAGTCTGTGGGGAAAGGACAGGCCGTCCGAGGGGATCCAATGGGGGGCACAGGTGTGCCTAGTGCGGAGAATAAAGGGGGGACATAAAAATCAGCAGAAGGCAAATGAGAACCCGTCCTTCAGGAGGAAACCGAGAGACTGCAGGCGACCCCTCGTGTCCTCCCGCACGGGGCAGACGGGTGTCCCGCGGGCAGCGGCAGGGGTGATGTGGACACGGGACGGAAGCCGGTGGACCGGGTAAGAAAGAGGCAGGGCGGGGGCGACAGCAGCTGGCAGAGCAGGGGGGGGGGGGCTGGAGAAAAGAGCCACCGCAGGGTCACCAGGACGGACAGGGCAGGAGTGAGGTCCACAGGGACCCGACGGGCAGGGCTGACACGTCTCACAAAACCAAACGGAAAGGATCGTCCACATGTCTCTTGCTTAATTAGTGTTCCCGGGAAAAAGGTCATAGCGAAGAGGAGAAAGTTCAAGAACATAAGAGGAAAGAATTTGCCTGAAATGAAGCAACAGTCCCTGCCGGCAAGGGTCCCTGAAAAACGAGTCAACTCTAAACTACTCCAGCGAAGTTCCTTAATTTTAAAGATAAAAAAAAAATACTTAAAGGGGCATAAAGGAGGAGTAGCGTGGATGCCTTTGGCTTCTCCGTATGAACACCGCGTCCGAAAGCAGCCTTCGGCCCGGGGAGTCCACCGCTCCTTCTCCGCCCGTCAGGCGTGGACGGACCACTTTCCTGGAAAATTTACTCAGTAAGAGTATTTGACCGAAGAACACATAAATCAAAATAAAGACCCAGGAAACTGAAAAGTTGTAGTAAAAAGATGAGTGGTCAGCATTAAATCTTTTAGTAGTGCCAAGAGATCAATCAACCTGTGAAAAGTAATTTGACAAAACAGTATAGAAATGTTATAAACATCAACGATGTAAAAGCGGCGGTGTGACCCACCCCGGGGGCAGTGGGAGGGCACAGGTGTGGGGACACGCCGCTCCCGCCGCACGGCAACACCAGGTGCCACCGTCCCACTTCTGTCCAGCAGCGAGACACGCTGTCTGGGGCTGAAATCTTTCGCCAGAAACCCCACTTATCTCAGCTTTCGTGTCTCTCATTAAACTTTCCTTACATCTAGAGGGATTTTCTGTTATTATTTTTGAAAAAACATTTATTGGAAGTCCAATAATTCCTTTACTTTTACTGCAGCATCTTTTTCCTTAAGGACATCGAACTTTAAATTTAACAGGCTTATTAAAAAAGAGAGAGTGTGTCAAATTGCTCATCAAAAGCTGAGGCCTGAGGGGTCCCCTTACCAGCCCCCAGCTGAGGGTTTAATTTTGACCCTCGGGTTTTGTGGCTCCGAGGACAGACGGTGTCGGGTGCCTGGTACCAATGACTAAGTGGCCTGAGGGCTGCAGGAATGTATCACCTTCGCAGGTGAAGCCACTTAGGGATCTGGTGTTCTAATTGAAAAAAAGTCATATTTATAGGAAATAAAAATGAAATGTAGCCAAGGAAAAAACAGAACCACAGAGGTAGCATCAGAGCCAACATCCAGTCAAGCTCCGTGACCACCGGGGGCCCGCCCCCGAGACGCCGTGCCCCTCGGTGTGGCAGGACGAGGGCTCGATACAAGTCCCATGTCACTCAGCTGTCAGCGGTGACAGGTGGCTGCGCCAGCTCTGCGCCCGGTGCAGGGCTCCCGGAAGTGGCAGGGCCAGCTTCCTGCGTCGCAGCTGGAGCCTGCGGGGACCGAGCTGTCACTCTAGGAGGGGCAGAGCCGCGGAGCCCTTTACAGACAGACGGACGGACAGATGGACGATGGATAGGAACTGATTCCAAACCATCTCCCTCGGTGGCAGCCCCTCCCCACCCCGACACGTGAGACAGTCTGTAGGTCTGTCCTGCTACATGAACACCCATCTGTCTCCTCTTGGGATTTTCTCCTGTAGAAATGGGAGTTATCTGTCCCAGCTGCTGCCGGAAGCTTCCAGCAGCAACCAGAATTCTAAAATAAGAAACCCTTTAAAGCATCAGGCCCATATCGCTTATACACAAGGAACACAGCTAATGCTCCTCACATAGAAAAAACTTTACTTTCAACAAATCTCAAAACGTCAGCACAGAGTTATGTAAGCATCGAACATCAGTGTCGCATCTATGATATTTCATGCTTTTCAAAGCACACATTTGTTCTTCACTGCAGATAAGACACTAGATCTATTGTCTTTGAGAACATAAAATCAAAAACAAAAACCAAACGAAAGAACAGCAAAGTCCTCTGAAGGTCGAGCTGCCCCGCCTGCAGCTCTGGGCTTGGCTCGTCCCGCGCCGAGTCTGGAACTGCTCCCGCAGGCTCCCGGTGGGCTCCGGCACCCCCGCCAGCCAGCCGACCGGCCCCACAGACGGCACGCTCTGACAACATGAGCTGTGCCCAGAAAAGCCTGTCCCAGGGTTCACCCCACACTCAAGCCCACTCGCAGAGCCCCTCTCCCCACAGGCCGCCGGTGAGGCTTATAGCCCAAGGGGTAGGGATACGGGTGAAAACAAAGAGAAGTGAACAAATTGCAGGGCTACCGGACCAGAAACATGTGCCAGGAAACGTGCCCTCGGCGTCCCGGCTGCCCTGGAGGCCCTGCCCGGGGGCGAGGTGTGCTGCAAAGACGAGATGCTTAGCGCAACGACCTAAAACACTGGTGTTGACTTGTCCGGAGGCACTTCTGAGACATCGCTGGAAACCATCCTCCTTCTCCTCCGGCTATAACGAGCAAAGCACCGGACTCCCATCACGGGGACTGCTCTCTTATCGTGACCAAAAATACACACATTTTAAAGTCTGAGCGCTGCTCTGCTGAGCACAGGATAGATCTTTTGAACCATCTTAAGTTAACCCCTCCCCCCAGCAGCGGACAAAAACCTAGGAAAATGCCTGGGAAGCGCTTGGAATGTGGAGAACACCGACCCGCCCCCCGGCAGGCAGCCCCCGCCCTTTGCTGTGTCCGCCACTTCCGACGTCACTCCATGGTCCCACGGAGGACAGGCGATGTGTCCCTGGCGACAAATAATTTATTTCTTGTTCTCAACAGTCTTTCAAATCACCGCGACAATAAACAGAAGAGGGAGGCAAACCGCACTGCCTTTCTGGTCACGAGCTCTCGGGGCCACCGAGAGAAGCCTGGAGACACACAATCCCACGGGGGCCACACAGTGGCCCGGGGGGGTCAACACGGCAGATCTGTCAGGATGATGCGTAAGTGGCTTAAAACACATTACCTGTTTTCTGCAGGTCGGACTGTTATCTTTGCTAGGGCAGCACACGCAGAAAAAAAGATTGACCGGAGGGTTAGCACATCCTGTAACGATCCACCCAGAAACAATAAACTTTGATCACCTGAGACAGAGCCGACGACCAGGAGGCAGAGCTGAACCTGAGAGTCAGTGACGTGCACCTACGCAGAGCTGACTGTCACCCGTTTTACAGCCGGAGGCGACAGCGGTGGGCATTTGGGCGGAAGGGCTTCTGAGCGAAAGAAGCCGTCGATGAAGTGACCGCGGGAGAAACGGGAACTTGGTTGAAACTGTAAGCAGAAGTCCATACACAACTCGTCCCTCTTCTTACGATAACGGTGGCACGATTGCAGACCAGAGGGCGGCACAGGCCGGGACCCGATCTGTCCGGGGTGAGGGGTTTATGTTGTTTGACTTGTGAGGGAGCGAACTGCCTCCGGGGGTCCCGGCCATACGTGGGCCTGTGGGCTCGGGCTCGGCCATGGCCGTAGGTGGAATCATCATCCTACTTCGAAGGAGATGAAGCAGCAGCTCACGGTTCTTACCACCAGCGAAAGAACACCCACTTCGTGACCGGGAAGGTATCAGGAATGCTCTTCTCAAATCAGAAGTGAGGTGTCAACCTTGGGTAGAAACCGAAATAACTTTGAAGTATGAAAATTCTCTGTCGGCCACAGCATTTGCATCTGCAGTGTTCATCACAAACAAGGAGCGACAGACAAGCTCGTGTACGTCTGAGGCACATTTTACCAGAATGGAAGCATGCCTTTGGCCCGCACGGTTCATTTTCACTGCAGTCAGGAAAGGTATATTGATTTTCAATTGACAGTGGAAAATTATGATTGCCGTCAAGTTAGATATAACTCACTGTCCAATTTCTGGCAGTGGGCACACTACAGTTTCCCGACAATTAAAACGCAGCTGATGTGACGTTCTTACTCACTTACACGAGTAAATAAAAAGTTAGGAAAATCCAGATACTGTATATGCTTTGGCTAGGCAGCTAAAAACGCCAGGCCATCCAAACGCAGACTGAACTTCGGTCGACCAACACACCCGCCACTTGCTGAGCTACACCCTCTTCCTGTTTACCTGCCCAGTCACACCTCCTGTCTCTGCTTTTTCCAGCTGGAGGGTGCATTTCATAAAATCGTGGCTCTCGGGGTGGCTGTGTTGGGGAGCTGTTTCCCACAGTACATTACTTTCGGATTTTGCCTCAAGCTTTCTTGATCCACATTGAGAGTCGCCGTGATACTTCAGCAAGCGCGTACTAGAAAATATCACTGAGTGCTCAGAAACAGTGTATAACAAAATATTTTGAGCCAAAACAATCACTGCACTTATTTCGCATGAAACCATTGTCCCGTCACTCTTGGTCCCTTGTAAAACCTGGCACATCCTCGGAGGGGCCGCTTTGAAATGGCAGCTGCTGTCGGTTAGGTAGGGATTCCCCGTGCTGGCCGCAGGGGCCCCGGCTGGATAAATAGCTACAGTTGCACGAATCCTCCCTTGTGTTTCAAAGGTTCTCCAAGGTGCTCGATATGAAAAAAAGTCGTACAGCAAAGACAAGGCTATTTATAGCCGTGAATCTCAAACTGTCCCTTCTCATGTCTTTCTAGAATGGGAACTGAAAAGGCACTGGGTCTTTGGGAAGGATCTGGCTGAAAAAAAAAAAGTTTCAATATTCCTGAACATTCTGAGACTTCAAACCCCCTTTGTTAGAAGTTGCGCTCACCTTGCTGGTGAGGTTATGTCTTCCAACCTCCTATTTTTTTCTTATTCTTTTTTCCTTTTCTTTCTTTGCTCCTATGAAACTGTTAGAGTAAGAGATAGAATAGGGATGAGAACATTCTTCTCCGCATAATAGAATCCTTTCAAGTATGAAGTGCAGTGACTCACCAAGGCTAGTTGTCCAACTCCTACCCTGTACGACCTGCGAGTTCACCCTCAACTTCCAACTGGGCATCGCTGAATATTTAAGAACTTCTCGGTAAGGCCAGGATCCGCCCTCTTTAGGTTCCCACCCAAGTGCTCTCATCTGGGCCGTTGGAACCCCATCATCTAACTCCTCTCCCAAGTGAAAGCCCTTTGCGTGAGACCAGACCTCCGCATAGCCGCCCGTGACCCGAGAGACTGGTTTTCTTCTCCCCGAGCATGACCAATCCGACTGTCCCTCCTGAGATGTGGCCTTGAGTTCCAGCCCAGCCACCTTCCCTACAGATTCACTCCAGCTTCTAGAAATGCAGGGCCTGCAGGGTGTGACCGCATTGCAGATACGGTCAGAGCAAACCCAGCTCCTCGGCCCCGTCCCTGCCGCCATCCTGGGCTGGGGTCTTTGCATTTGTCCCCACCACATCTTGCAGGAGAGACACACCAACTCCAGTGGCCGCCGCAGTCCCCGGGGCTCACAGCACCGCCCAGCCGCTTCCCCTTTGCCTCCCGCAGTTGCCTGCGTGCTCTTTAAACCCGAGACTGGGACCCACAGTTCTCGGTGCCGTCGTTTTCAGGCACAGGCCACCTGCCGCGTCTCCTGAAATCTTCTGGACCCGGCTTCTTTTATCTCCTGTTTCCTGCAAGTTCGACAAGCAGTTTCAGTAACTCCACGGACAGGTGCCGGATCCCAGCCGCGAGCAGGGACCCCCTCCCGGCTCGGGTGCCATCCGCTGGCTGGCACTCCTCCGGAACAGCGGCCTCGCTAGTTACCGACCTGCCGGAACTCAGTTTTCTCCGTCTGGTCCACCGCACGGGAGGGTGCCGTCGGACTCCCTTACACAGTCTAAATACCGCCGACTCGGCGTCGGAAGCCCTGGGCCCGCCCTTCTGACAAAAGGCGGTGAGGCTTGGTTTCAGGACTTTTACTCCAGCGAACCGCGGGGGGGCCTCTGTGATGGCTACTCCGTCTGAAGAGGTCACAGGGCGTTGCTCTACCAACCAAATCAGCATCCAACTCGGGGCTCTTGTTCCTAAAACCCACACCATTTTGTGGAAAACGAGAGCAACCGGACCTTCCCCAGGCTTCCGAACTGTCGCTCACTGGGACCCCTCAGAGCCCCTCAGAGGGCTGCCCGTAGCGTCCCTGTGCCCTGGAATCCAACCGGTGACTTCAGAGCAGTGGGGGAGGGTGGGGGAGGGGAGAGGGGGAGGGGAGGCAGGATCCACGGAGAACCCCTGAGCCATCCCGGGTTTCGGGCACCGCTTTCCACCTGCCTGTCTCCCCTTCAATTGTGCTGTTCGGTACAAACACGGGAGATGCTGCCTGAGCCACGGAGTCGCCCGGCCGGACCCAGCATGCCACGTGCTTTGAAACAAAGGACTACCCTCTTGGTTCTCTGACGTGGTTTCCACAGCCGCCAGCCGTTAGCACTTCCCAGCACCCTAAGGAAACCCTGCACGCACCTTGGGTCACGTGGCTTGTTTGTTTGAGTTCTTTGAGCAGGACATTTGCATATGTAATCTGTTACTTTCATTGGGCCCCTTCTTTTAATTTTTCTTTATTGAGATCATTGAGGAACAGACAAAATTTCACTTTTTAACTTTTCGAACCATCTTCCTTTCCAGAATCCGATATTATGTAATCAAATCTGTTCCCCTTCTAAATTTTAAATTTGCCTTCCTAGTTAGAACGCCAGACACTGAGGTGGCGTGGGGGAAAACGTGGAATGCTGGGGTCCCCCACGCCCAGGGCACGGAGGGCAACCCTGTGCAGGGCTGTCGCCCTTCCCTTCCAGTTACCGCCGACATGGGCCCGTTGTGGTCACTGAACCGTGGTTTTCCAAATTCTAAATCTTATTACCACGGTGCATCTGCTTTTAAGTTTGACTTATTATAAACATGTTGGTTTCCTTTTTGCATATTCTTTACAGATTCTGGAGTATTTAGGTTTAAAAATGAACTCTACACCCAGGAGACCTGCAACCTTTTGGTGCACACGACGCAGCTCCAACCAACTGAGCCGCTCTGAGTGGTTTCAAAAGTAAAACTCCCTGGCCTCTGTGAAATAGGACTGATGCGCAGGTCCTGTCCCCCACTGCTCGGCCACTCCCAGCGCTCTTCCTGCACCAGGTGAATTCCAAGGGAGGGCCATACCCTCCCCGCTGCCTGCGTCCCCAGTGAAATGACTCTTGAGCCCAGGAAGAACCACCACACCTGGCTGGGTCAGCGTGACGCTGGCCGGTGGCTCCTGCCGTGAGCTCCGAGGGCCACTCGGCCCGTGGGCGAGCTTCTCTGGGCAGACCCAGACCCGCAGGTGTGCCACTTAGCTGTCACTGCACGCGTCAGTTTCCCGTGTTTGTAAGCTGGTGACCGACACGCAACCTGGCAAGCCAGGGCAGATCTTCGGTTTCATCTGAATCCAGCAGAAAATGTATCATTTAATGTGTGTCTTACTATAATTATCATAATAATCGCTCCGCTGTACATAGGCACTTTTCATGAAACAGATTAAATTGACTTAAAAAAAAAAAGCCACACTGCATAGAAATGACCTAAAATTAACATCTGCAATCAACCAGGCGCAAGTGTCTGTCACCACATGTCACAATCATTTCTAGAGATTGATAACCTGACGTAGCACTTCTGCTCGGCTATCCTTTGCCGGCGTGGCCCCCAAAAGGAGGCTACTTCTCCTAGCTGGTTTTTTCATTGTGCTAAAACCAAGAAATCATTCAATGTTCTCTTAAATTTTCCAGTGCGTCACTTCAATTTCCTGCCGGCGGATTTCTGCTGCCTACTTCATTTCTCAGAAAGGGTAGCCTCTGCTCCCCAGGGCAGCACGGCCCCCGCCCGCAGCGAGCGGGGAGGGCGACAGCGCTCCTGCAGAGGGCTGTGGGGGGCAGAAAGAGCGCCCCTGCGAGGGGCTTGAGCTTTGGGGCGGGGTGGAGGGAGTCGGGACTGGAGGCCCCGAGCGAGCCCAGCGCGTGCGTTCCCGCCGCAGGGCGCGCGCCCAGCTCGCGCCTCGGACAGACAGCGCGCGCTTGGTGAAACCCACGACCCTGGGCCCTCTGGGACGTCTGTCGTTTCCGATCCCGGCCACGGCAATGCGCTGTTACGCTGTACTCCCGAAAGGGGCAGGCTTTCGCCGTGCGCGTGCGCGCCCCAGAAATGCCCACGCAGGCCGCCCCGTGGCGCTGGCTTTTCTGCCGGTACTGCAGCATTTCCCCTTCCATCCAAACACAGATGATTCTGTTTGTGATTTAGCTTCAGATTAATACACAAAGTTCCTGTCGGCACTTACAAACTGAGAACATCGTGAACTTAAGCGCTTTCTACAGCACCGTTTTCGGAATAGTCTTTTATTCATTTCGTATGTATCTCCTCGGTGATTACGTTGTGAGAGACGGTAGCGCTTTCTAGAACTCTGAAAATCAAATTATGAGGGGAAACACTAGGCTAAGGAGGGGTGGGAGCGAGGGAGGCTCCGGCCAGCCGGCGTCGGCCCTGCGGCTCCCAGCCGCGGCGAGCGACCCCGGCAACCGCGGCGAGCGACCCCGGCAGCCGCGGCTCTGAGGGCGACAGCGCAGAGGACGGCTGCGCGTCGGGCCAGTTCTCACTCGTATGCACAGAGAGGGAACTAAAGGACGAGCTGGGATGGGTCTACACTTTCTTTAAACCCAGGATTGTTTTTTATTCAATGGGCTTGTGGGTCGCATGTGACCGCCATGGCTCACTTCTCGTGGAAAAGACTAAACAAATACACGCGCGCGGATGACGGGCTCAGGCAGGCCTCCTAGTTCCTGCATTTCCGTGGTTGGAAAGACCCCGCGGGCAGGTTTGCCAAGCCAGCGCTGCCCCGTGTCTGCCTGCAAAAAGCCCTATTTTGGAATACGGGTACAAGATTTCGCAGACTGATTTATATTCCGGAAGCATTTTGAAAATAGGTGTTTCCATGTGGAACCACTTCTTAAACAATGACGATTTTGACAAAAAGCTACACGCCTCCTTGAAGCACTTCTCTTGCTCAGTTGGACACCGGAGAGCCGATCACCGGAGTGGCTGTCCTAAGTTCTTCCCTGTTTCTCCTCTCTGTGAAACGTTTCCAGTTTCCCCGACTGCAAGTGTTACAAGGTGCGATGTGTGAATCAATCCTGTCTGTGCAGACACGGCAGAAGAGCCATGTAGTGACGCGGACGTGAAGTGTCCGTGAGTAATTCGCCTCTGATGGGACGCGCTCCGAGCTCTATCCCAAGCGTCCCGTGGCCGAGGCCCTCCGACGGCTCCCCGGTCTGCCTGCGCCTGCTCAGTGGGTTTCCGCCAGGGCAGCAGAATCGATCATTTAAGGGGAGTGGAGTGGCCTTCGCTGAGACTGCTTGCTGACACAGACAGGAAAACATGTCGCTGTTTGTCACCACTGAACACTCACTCGACAAACACTGATCACGTTTCTCCTTGGCTCCTGCAGGTGCTCAGAGTTGGAGAATAAAAAAAGGGGGGGAAGGGGCACAACACAGCATCTGACTCCATAAACTTACCACTGCGGGTAGAGATTTAAAAATAATTATATCTCGCTGTGACCCGTGTTATGAAGAGGCCACAGGTTGGCTGACATACCGCGCATGCTCTCCCGGGGGCATTTGAGTAAAACAACAGAGAGCGCGCACAGCGGCCACAGAAACAGACCCTCCTTACAATCGGCGACTGGAACAGCCTGGCCCGTCCCTTCTCGGGGCGCAAGGGAGCCCCCGTCAGGGGGCAAAACGGGCAGGCGTGTCCCTTCGTTTCTACCCAGGAGACACCTCCCGTGACACTTGGCACAGCAGCAGGGCTCAGCCGGGCCTCCTCTGTCTTGCATTCGAGCCACACTGGGGAGGAGCCCGGTTTGGGCCAAAAAAGAGAACCCGTCAACTTCCTGGTTGAAGACGGCCACCGACTTCTGTAAACCAGGCTCTTCTAGGACTAAATGACAGCAAGAAAAGCTTGCAGGGCTCGCTCAGAGTGCAGCTCGTTAAGTACTGGTTCTGTTTTGTGACCCGGGCCAAGTTTCTAGTAATATCAGTAAGCTCATTTCCTCTGTAAAATCAGCTAATAATAAAAAACCTACCTTACTAGGTAGCAAGAGAACTAAAGAAATGATGTAAAGTACTTTGCATCATTCCTGCCTTTTGTGGTGACCTTGGGGTCCCAGCCCCGGCTGCCGTGGCTGAACTTTGTACCGAACATGCGTCCGTGAAGGTCTTTCCACCGGAGCAGCTGCCTGATCCTTCGATCGCCTCAGGCATCTGGCGCTTCCGCAACTTTCTCTAACACGCTGGGGGCTGTGTGTGTTTTGGGCGTCGTAAAATATTGTACGTATCAGTGTTGATAAAATAGTATCTGCTCATTAATCTCTGCTACTTCTGCTAGGTTCTGATATTTTTTCATGCTGCAAAAATTAACGCATGCTCTGCTTTAAGACCTGTGGTGCTGTCAGAATTAAAATAGCAATTTCAAGCCCTACATGTAAGAATTCAAATGTTGAATGTTAGTGCCTCTCCTCACCGTGACCTTGCTTCTTTACTATAATGCTATATATTACATATTGCCAGGTTTTTCGGATTACACTTGACCAGTTAAGTAACCCTAACAGTCAAATTTTTAATTAAAGATGAGTATGAACAATCCAAAGGTTTACGAACAGGGGTAATTCTTTAGCACAACAGCATGGTTTGGGGCAAAGGCTACTTAATTTGCAATGGGAATGATATCTGCGTTTCCATGAGAATTTCTCTAATTTCAAATCTGTTGTTACCCTGTAGCGACTTCGGAAATTATTACTTAAGCTTACACTACAAGCAATTGATTATCCTATTGGTATGTTGCAAACACCAGCTATTGGGGTTTAAGGGGCGATAATCGATCAAGCCCGCTACCGTTCCGTAGGTCGGCATTCCGCAAAGGAACAAGAGCAAGGAGTGGTAGACACAGACACGAACATGGAGGGAAAGGCGGAGGGAATTGTGTTTAGAAACGGGCTCAGCAACTGCGGACGGCAGCGAGTCCAGTGTCCGCAGGGTGCGCTCGCAGGGTGCGCTCGCAGACTGATGCCTCGACTCAAGGCCCGGGGCCCCAGGGCAGAGGCGTGTCCCAGTTCAAGGCCGGAAGCCTTCTGCGACTGAAGCCTTCCCTTGGGGCAGTCAGGCTTTCACGGTGCTTGGGCCTTAAACTGGCTGCATGGGGCCCACCCATGCCAGGGAGGACTGTCTGCTCCTCTCGCGAGGAACTGTTAATCTTGGTCAAGAACATTCTCACAGGGACATCAGTAGAATGTTGGGCCCCAGCTCCGGGCCTTACGGCCCCACCGAGACGCCACGAATTCATCAGCCCGCTGGCCTTGAGGTCTCAGGCAGCAGGGAGCACCACGCCGCAAACGGCCAGAGGGAAGCAGCTGCGGGGCTGCAGGAGAGGTCCCGGGGGGAAGATGGGGCTCTTACCCCAACGCCTCCAGGCCTTAGAGACGCCAGCACGGACCGCCACCAGGTGCCTCAGCACAAGGCCGGGAGAGGCCCGTGTGCGGAGCACGCTTCACGCTGCCATCGGGCTCGCCGTCCCTGCCGCTGCCTCCCCGGGCGTGGGCCGCAGGGCGGCAGGGAGGAGGCTGCCAGTGGTTCACTGAGCTCATCCTGACAGTGGCGGCTCCCACTAAGTGAGGTCGTGCGGGTCTGGGGAGGGGCAGGCTCACCCCCGAAACAGCGCTCGCACAGGACGCGCCGGACTCTCCCGGCTCCGAATCTAAGCCGTCCTTGCCCAGGGCAGCGTTCACGCCCATCGTCACAGGCTCTAAACCACGCAGTGCACGAGGTGCTCAGGGGAGACATTTCAAAAACCCAGGCCCATTTTTAAAGTTTTTTCTTGGAGCTGACCCACCTTTTCTCCAAGAATAATGTGAGATTTCGATCATTCTTACAGTTTTTCTGGTTGTTTGCTTGTTTTCTGTTAACGTGATCTCTCCAAGTGATTCACAGAAATTGTAAAGTCCCACTAGCAAACGAGCCCAAATATTGGTTAAATATCACCCACTCACTTTAATCTATTCCCTTCCTTTTAGCTTCACCACATGCCTGGAAGCTGGTTGTAACCCTAATTTACAAAGCGGAGGGCCTGTGGTGATATTACCCGGGATCATGCAGGAGCTCCGTTGTCTTCTGTCACATCACCTTCCCGTCCCACCCTGTCCCTGGTCTCACACATCTTTCCGACGTGGCCAAGAAAGAACATGACCCCACGTCAGGCAGGATTCGATTAGGTTGAGTGTGACGGAAAACCCAGGAGCGGCACATTAATCCAGGGGCCCCCTTCCCTGCCACGTAGGGGAGGTTGGGGGAGAGGGCGCCCCGCGCCCCGAAGTTCAGAGAGCTTGGGTTTCTTCTCTTTTTCTGCTCCATCAGGGACACCCCCGTCCTGAGGGCGGTGTCCTGCCCCAGGCCACTGTGGGGGCCGCAGTTATCTGTCCCCACACCAGCCCACAGGGAAGAGCAGGCCCCTGCGGACAGTCCCTGGAAGGTGTGCGTGCCTCGTTCGCTCGTTTTCCATTGGCCAGAGCTTGTCACGTGGCCCCGCTTGAGGACGGGGTGATTTCCATCATGGACAGCCATATATCCAGTTTTAAAAAATACAGATTCTATATTCAAAAAATAAAGTAAAAACGGGCGTACTGGGACCGAGCAGCATTCTCTGCCATGGCAGAGAGACAGCCTGGGACCGCATGCATGAAACAGCATCTTCGGAAAGTGGGAAACTGCCACCCATGGGCCAGATCCAGCCCATCACCAGTGTTTGTAAATAAAGTTTTACTGAAACACAGCCATGCTATTCGTGCACGTACGAGGTCTGTCCTGAAGGTATCCTGCCATGAAATATGGAAAATAGAGACACTTATTAAAGAAGATACAAGAAACACTCTACATAGGACAGTGATGCCTCAGTCCGCTTTGAAGCAGGGACCTGGGACGTCACACCGTTCTCCCAGTTGCCATCAGCTACCCCGTCATATTTTCCTGAATCTCATCGACGGTCTGAAACCTCCTCCTTTTCAAAGGTGATTTCAGTTTTGGGAGAAGCCGGTAGTTTCTGGAATCCCCAGGTCAGCCTCTAGTTCTCACGCTGTCAATCGCTGATCCTCTGCGATTGCAGCTCATACACGTTCAACGTCCTCAGGTGCTCTGCATGCTGCAGGCCTTCCAGAGCGTGGGTCGTTGTCAACAGACTCTCAACCATCTTTGAAGTGTTTGTGCCACAATTTTATTTGCACTGCACTCATGGCATCGTCCCCGAAAGCCTCCTGAGTCATCCGAATAGTTTCCACGGAGGAACGTTCAAGCTTAACGCCTAATTGGACCCAGATTCGTTTCTCTACTCACTCAGTCATTTTGAGTATGACGGCCACACAGTCCACAGGCTCACTCAACGGTGTCTACTGCCCCCACTGACTAGTACAGTGAAGTCGCCATTGTTCACGCATGCGCATTCCAGTCCACTCTCCTTGGTTGCCCAGTTACATGGATGACACATAAACCATTCTCATTATATTAACAATGGCTGCACTTTTTCCGGACAGACCCTGTATTGTCATGGCTGCCTGAGCGGAGCAGAGTAGTTGGGATCGAGACCGCCTGGCCCACGAATCCTACGACATTGACTGTGTGACCATTTACAGAAGGCTCTAGATCAGTAGGCTCAAGTTCGTATGATAGACTCAATTTTAGTTACCCAACTCTTAATATAAACAGAGAACCCTCTAAAAAGAGCCCCAATACACGTGTTTTTAAATTTTTAAATAATAAATGTGCAATAAAATAGGACATACCTAGGCTTTTGCCCATCTCTGTGCTAACTGAGAAGTAGGGCAAATTACTTCTGCCTCCATTTCCTCGTTTGTGAAACGGGGAACGTGCCGGCACTGACACACCCTGTAGGGTTAGTACAAGGGTTAGGCTGGTGCACGCGGAGCCCTCGGAAAAGCACTGGGGTGCCCCCCGATGCAGCGCGCTGCCAGGCCAGCCAAGGGACCGTATTTCTGAACACTCTGGGGTCTCGGCTTTCCAGGACGTTTGTCGTCAGAGTGTCCCAGCAACTGTGGGTTTCAGGACGACAGTTCTCATCCTCCCAGTGTCCAAGTTCTGGCACGTTCACTTACTAGGTGGGTGGCCTTGGGTGAGATTTTGGCCTCCCTATGCCGCAGTTTGTTGTCTCTAAAATTGGGACAAGGATACAGATTACCTAGAAATAAATCAATTAATGCATGCAATTACCGTAAATCAGTGCTTGGTACATTTAAAAAAAATTAATAATCTTGTCTATTATTCTCTCCTATTGAAAATATTTATAGCTTTAATTTAATTAGCATCGGGGGAGAACTGTAGCCCACACTTTAAAATTCGACCCAATCACTGTCCTGCAGCCTGAGCTCAGCCGCATGACAGGCCCTGCCCCCGCCGCGTCTTCCCTCCTCCCCGTTCGCCACCTCCTTCTGCTGTGTGTGCTTCCTACGGTCCTCAAAGAAAGTTCTGGTACAATTCCTCAGGAAAGTCCTCGTCTCGGGCTCCATCCCATTCTTCATTATGAGTACAAAAAATTACGTCAAATGCTGCTGACAGGTGCCAGCGGTGCCTTGATAAAAGCTGAGAGGTTGAAATGATGGGGGTGAAAGTCTGACTGCGCTGGAAGTGATAACAGGAGGGAAACGTTGGAAACAGTGAGTTCGGACTCCTTTTTGAAGGATTCACTGAATAATAAATCATGTGTCATGTGGTGCCTGCCACACGGACACCATCAAGTTACCAACGATCTTCCCTGTACCGGGAATGACGTGGGTAAAGCCTCACATGTAGCATCTGTCTGACAGTGGCTACTTGGTATGGCAGCATGCAGGTATTTTTTTTTAATTTTTTAAAGATTTTATTTATTTTTAGAGAGGGAAGGGAAAGGAGAAAGAGAGGGAGAGAAACATCAATGCATGTTTGGCTCTCGAGCGCCCCCCACTGGGGACCTGGCCCACAACCCAGGCGCGTGCCCTGCCTGACTGGGAATCGAACCAGCAACCGTTTGGTTCGCAGGCTGGAGCTCAATCCGCTGAGCCACAGTAGCCAGAGCTTTCATACAGCTGTTTTTAAGCATAAAGAAAGTTCCAGAAAAAGACGACTTTCTGTGGTTACATCGTGTTTCCCAGTCCTGTGAGTCAAATGTTAAAAAAACTTCCCAGCTTCTGCTTCAGACCCCACCCCCACCCCCACCCCCACCCCAGCTACGGCTTGAACAGAGAGCGAGAGCTGAGCTCTGGATGGGGAGAAAGTGCGGGGTTGGGGGGTCACTGGAGAGTCACCCTTGCCGTGGACGGCAGGGCCTGACACGGCAACGTCGTTCCTTGCTTGGCCTTGCTTGCTTGTTTTGAAAGTTTTAATTTCTTCGCTTAGCTTTTATTTCTAGTCCTGTTGGCTGCCCCCAAAGGCTCCATCCTCGGAGCTGCTGTCAGATTGCCTTGCGGGGAGGAGGGATTGTGTTGGCCTTAGAGACGTTAGTTTTATATCCACCATTTAAACCTGGGGGATGTGCAGTCCGTAACCCACAAAGGCCCTGCCAGCAGCCTACGTGTTGCTCCAGAAGCGAACGCAATTTGATTAAAAAATCACCCCCACAGTGAACTCCAGCACCACGCCATAAAAACAGAGAAGGAAAAGCAAACTAGCCCCTACGCGCACAGGCAGACGCGCCAGGCTCGCTGGCAGCCCTAGATCTGTCTTGTCCGACTTCTAATCTGGCTGTTTTGAGAAGGAAACAAGTATCCACTAAAAGCACCACGACTTTATGGGGATATTTTTCTACCCTGGAGCTCAGGCACTGGGCTTCCAAGCAGCCAGCCCTGACGCACGGACTGGACTGGGTGAACGCGCTGAGCTCATTCGAAATGGGAGAGGGGATGTGTTTTAATCTAATAAATAATCATTGCCCAGCCTGCTTGGAAAAGAGGTTTCTCATTGAATAATATTTCAATACATAACGTCTTGAAATGAGACCGCCGTAACTAATTTAAGTGCAGCTTGCCACATAAATCCTGCAAATATGTACATACATGAGGCCTGAATGACTCTCCCGGGCCACCGTTTCCTAAATTATCTGGAGGAGAAACCCATTTCAGGGCTATTAGGGCTGGTTAAGGTGGGGAATAATGAAAGCTGTCCCCTTGGCGACTCCCCCTCTGCCAGGATAGCGAACAAGTGCTCCTGGGGGTATTCCACACCCGTGGGCCGGTTTTCTGAGTGGCCGGTGACCCGCGCCACCTCCGAGGCCCCTGGGCTCACGCGCTGGGCCGCTGGGCGCGGATTCCCATCAGGAGGAACAGGTTTTGCGGAAGCCTGGGTGCGCCGGTGGCACGGTGCTGACCTTCGCATTACAAGTAGATGCAGAGAAAGTCTCCCAGGAGCAGGCAATGCTCATTAAATAACAATTATGAAAAGCTGTTTGCCTTCTTGAACAGCTTTTCCCATCATGAGGATGTGACCGCGCCGGGCGCCGGGTGCCCGGGGAGTGCATTCTGCTTGAGTCATTTCTCAGGTGCGGGGCAGCCCTCTGGGCAGGCTGGGCCCAGAGGTCCGGGGGCCCAGGGCTCTCCCTCCGCGGGGGGGTCTGTGGGGGATGGGGCAGGGGCAGAAGGGAGCTCGGAGCCCGCAAGGGTGAGGCTGCAGGCCCAGCCTCCTTTTTCCGTGAGCATTTAAATCATTTGAGGACGACGCTGCGTGGTTTGGGTTCTATCAGAATCACCTGCGTAAACCCAGTGTCATAAAAGTGTTGGTCCTCAAAGTCGGTTGTTTCTCAATACTTACTGTTTACCTCTGGACCTGGTCAGACGACACTGCACGCGTTGTTTCTCGCGGTTTTCGTTCACCCGCGTTAAGAGCTCTTGGGTCGAGCGCTCTGGAATGGCCGCGATTCGGGCAGGTTTCGCCCATAAAACGCAGTGCGCCACGTTGCTGGAGGCTCCAGCCTCTGGCGAGAGACAGGCCTGAGCGGAATCTCAGCTCGGTCCCGAATCCTTTATGTAGCACATCATTCAGCATTTTGGACTTTCCCTCGTCCGCTCCGCGGGAATCACGGCGCCTGGCTCATCGGGACGGCGAGGGGGTGAAAAAGCGAGAGGGTCCGCCGAACGCCTCCCGAGGGCGGGGCCCGGGGCAGGTCCTCCGGGAAGGGCGCCGCGCTCGTTGCTCAGCTTCTGCCAGGGCCGCAAACACTGAGATCCCCGTGGCGCCCAGCTGCCCCTGCTCTGCTCATCGCACGCGTTCCCGGACAGCCGCCAGCCGGCCGGGGCGTTGCCGGCTCTGCCTGGCCTGCTGGGGCGGCCTGTCACTTCTGCACTCGCCCCGGCCCCTAGGACCGCCGCCGGCTTTGTGAGGGCAGGGACGCCAGAGCGGCGAGAACCCCAGATGTTGCTTGGGGCGTCTGTCCAGAGCCGGAACGTGGCCCCTTCCCGCCTCCTCCCACGGACCAAATGGATGTGTGGCCAAGCGCCAAGCCGTCCCCTGCCTCTTGGGTGGTAGCGAATAGTGACGAGCAGTGATAATAACGTAGATATAAAAGATTTGACTATTATTAGGTGATAACTATGGACTCAAAAATTTTTTTTAAATTTATTTCTAGAGAGGAGAAGGGAGGGGGAGAGGGAGAGAAACATCCATGTGTGGCTGCCTCTCTCGCGCCCCCTACTGGGGACCTGGCCCGCAACCCAGGCATGTGCCCTGACTGGGAATTGAACCAGCGACCCTTTGATTCGCAGGGGACTCTCAATCCACTGAGCCACACCAGTGAGGGCTCAAAAAGTTGTTAATCTCTTTTCAATGTTCGTGGTAATTAGGAGTTAAGATACATATTACTTTCATTTTAATATCTAAGTTTTATTCTGTAACTATTGGCCAGGGGTAGTTGTTGGGTATTTTTAGTTGTGCTCATAGGGTATAATCATCATAATCGCTGAGCATTGCCTGTGATCGAGTGATAAGGACATTGTTTTTATAAGTGCCACCTTTTATACGTATTTTTATAATAACATTTAAAAATGCAGAAGATGAAATTTTTGGACTACATTTCCTTAGTCAGTGGAAACTCTCGTTCCAGAAGAGAAACGTTACTGCGAGCTGAACCCTGAACCACATCACGCCACAGTCTGACAATCCTCCCCACCCCAGCCCCGGGACCCCGTCACCTCCCTGAAACATAAGAGCGGCTCACACTCACTGAGCACTCGCTACGGGACAGGCATTGAAGCTTTAAACAGGTTTCCCCATTTATTCTCAAAGTGCCTTTGGAAATAGCCACTACGAATATCCCCATTTTGCAGATGCGAAAGTTGAGGCTTAGAACGGTTCCGTGATTTGTGCGAAGCCGCGGAGCTGGGAGGAGCTTGAACAAGGATGGGGAGCCGGACAGTCGGCCGCAGGGCCGTCGTGCTGCCCGGGTCCCGTGAAAATACGCAGTGACGATGACAGCCAAGAACACTGGTTGCTTACCGTGGGTGCCGCACCGTTTCTGTCACTTCATTTAATCCTCAAAACACGCTGATAATATGGGTGTTTTCGTCACTCCCACGTTCCGGGTCCAGAGAATCCACGTAGCGAGACCGGGACAGCGCAGCTGGGGAAGGGGCAGAGGCGGCTCTGAGGCGAGGCGTCTGGCGTCAAGCCCCCGGCACTCTTGCCTTTATGAGAAAAAGGGGACGGCTAGACCCCCAAAGGCCCTCTCTCCTCCCACAGCCAGGCTGTACCGACACGTCCAGCCGGCCTCACGTGCACAGATTCTAAAGATGAGATCCTTTCCAATTTACTTCCTCCCTTTGCTTCCCAAGTTATTCCCTTCCTGTCACCATAACAACCCATGACCTGCAATGCACACCGTTGGAACCGTTATTCAGGCAGCCGAGGGCGGAGCTTTGGGGGTATCTCTAGGGGGTCCTCTCTGACATCTCTGTCCTCTCCTGGTGGACGTGGGCACCCTGCAACCTCCAACACTGACGAGGCTGTGAACGGGCAGCTGCTCTGTGCACCCCCGGCAGGGGGGCGCCCGGTGGACAGCTGCACCCACCATACCCCTCCTCTCCCACCCAGCACCCAGACGCAGAACAGGAGGGGTGTCTAAGGTCCGTGAAAAGTGACAGAGTCAGTATGGGACACAAGGAATGCACCCGCCTGTCTCTCCTTTATCCCAAGCTGACCACCACTGCTATAAGCCGACGGGGGGATGAAGTAGCCCAGACCCTCTCCTGACATAATGAAACGAGCCACCCTGACGTCAGCATGCCACCAGCACAGGGTGGAGAACAGAGAGAGCATGGTAACACCAGGAAATGCAGCCCGGCCCTAGGGATTCTCACCCCTAAACCGGAGGACCGGAAGTAGCTTCTCCCTGTTTGGTACTAAGCACATTATTATATGGGACTAAAGAGTTTTCCCCACAGCGTAGATCGTACACTTGAAACCTACATAATTTTACTAACCAATGTCACCCCAATAAATTCCATAAAAGTTAAAGAAAAAGAATTTTCCCATGGCAAAGGGATATATGTTAACCTCTTTTTCGCATTAGTGGGTCTCTTTACCCAAAAAGTGCCCCGTGGCGCCAGTTACAAACGTGTCGGCATTCCTGGGGCCTTACCCCTGGGCTCCTCAGGCCTCGGGGCCCAGCCTGTGGCCCCACGGCTCGCTCTCTGCCGGGCGCTTTGCCATCTGGGTCCAGGACCGATCAGGAGCCTGGTCTCTGTCACTCTCCTGTGTGAGGAGAGCAAACACTGTGAGGAAATCTCTATGGAAACCCTGAGCCTTGGGCCCCAGGAAGGAGCCGCTGCCTTGCAGCCAGCGGGGCGTTGGCATGCGTGCCACGCCGGGGGCCCTCCCTGGTGACACAGCCCGGCTCTGTCACCGCCAGGTCCCTACCTTCCCAATGCCTGTCAACACTGGAGGCAGAAGTTTAATTTTCTACACCAGCGATTTTCAACCCTTTTCATCTCATGGCACATAAAAACTAATTACCAAACTTTTGCTGCACACCAAAAAATATATTGGATTACAACTGGTGCAATTGAAACGTAAAAAAAGAAAAAACCTCCCAGAAACAAAAGTCCTGGACCAGAAGTCTTCACAGGTGAATTTCACCAATCATTCAAAGATCTAACACCTCTCCTCAAACCATTCCAAAAAATTCGAGAGGAGAAGAGATGCCTGAGCTCATCGTACGAGGCCAGCATTACCCTAATTCCAAACCAGATGAAGACACTCCAAAAAGAAAAAAGAAAAGAAAATTATAGGCCAATATCCCTGATGAACGTGGATGCTAAAATTTGCAAGAAAATATTAGCAAACTGGATCCAGCGATATATTAAAAAGATCACACACCACGACCAAGTGGGATTTATTCCAGCCAGGGATGCAAGGCTGGTACAACATCTGCAAATCAATAAACATGATTCACCACACAAACAACATGAAGGATAAAAACTACACAATCATATCAGTAGATACGGAAAAGTGTTTGATAAAATCCAGCACCCATTTATGATAAAAACTCTCAGCCAAGTGGGAACAGAGGGAACATATCTCTATGTCATAAAGGCCACAGGTGACAAACCCACAGCCGACATCACACTCAGTGGGCAAAAACTGAAAGTGTTTCCCTTAAGGCCCGGAACAAGACAGGGATGTCCGCTTTCTCGTCCTTATCCCACAGCGCAGTGTGAGGTCCTGGCCACAGCCTTCGGGCAAGAGGAAACAGAAGACATTCAAACTGGAAAGGAGGAAGTAAAACTGTCATTATCTGCAGATGACATGATCCTGCATATAAAGAACTCTGACGATTATACCAAAAAAAAAAACTACGAGAACTGATAAAAGAATTCAGTAAAGTAGCAGGATACAAAACCAATATGCAGAAGTTAGTTGCATTTTTATATGCGAATAATGAACTATCAGAAAGGGAAACTAAGAAAAGCAATCCCATTTACAATTACATCAAAAAATAAAATATCTAAAAATAAATTTAACCAAGGATGCAAAAGACCTGTACCCAGAAAATTATAGAACACCGAAGAAAGAAACTGAAGAATTATTATTAAGATGTCCATACTACCCAAAACAATCCTTAGACTCAACACAATTCCTATGAAGGCACCAATGGCGTATTTCAGAGAACTAGAACAAGTGTTCCAAAAGTTTACATAGAACCACAAAAGACCCCAAATAGCCACAGCAACATTGGGAAAGAAGAACAAAGTTGGTGGAATCGCGCTACCTGATATCAAAACTATATTACAAAGCCATAGTAATCAAAACAGCCTGGTACTGGCATAAAAACAGACGCATAGGTCAGTGGAACAAAACAGGGAGCCCAGAAATAAACCCACATGTTTATGGCCAGTTAATGTTTGACAAAGGCGGAAGGAACACACACAGAGTGGGGTGAAGCCAGTCCCTTCAATAAACGGTGTTGGGAAAATTGGACAGATACTTGAGAAAAAAATGAGACTAGACCACCTACTTACACCACACACAAGGCTAACCTCAAAATGGATTCAAGACTTAAATGTTAGGCTTGAAACCACAAAAACCCTAGAAGAAAAACAGGCAGTAAAACCCCGGACATTTCTCGCAGTAACATTTTTCCCTCGTGTGTCTCCTCAGGCAATGAAAACAAAACAAAAAAAATAAACAATTTGGACTACATCAGCCTAAAACGTTTTTGCACAGCAAAGGAAACCATCGACAAAATGAAAAGACAGCCCACTGAATGGGAGAACGTATTCACCAATAATACATCTGATAAGAGGCTAATATCCAAAATTAATAAAAAACTTATACAACTCAACACCAAAAAATCACAAACGGTCCAATTAAAAAAATGGGTGAAAGACCTGAACAGACACTTCTCCAAAGAGGACATACAGATGGCCAATAGACATATGAACAGATGCTCAATGTCACTAATCAGAGAAATGCAAATTAAAATCACAATGAGATATCACCTCACACCTGTCAGAACGACCATCATCAATAAATCAACAAACAAGTGTTGATAAGAACGGGGAGAAAAGGGAACCCTCGTGCACTGCTGGTGGGAATGCAGACTGGTGCAGCCGCTGTGGAAAGCAGGATGGAGGTACCTGAAAAAATTAAAAATGTAACTGTCTTATGGCCCAGTGATTCCACTTCTGGGAATGTGTCCAAAGAAACCTGAAACACTGATTTGAAAGATATGCACCCTGTGTTCATTGCAGCGTCATCTATAATTGCCAAGATTTGGAAGCGGTCCAAGTGCCCACTGGTAGATCAGTGGATGAAAAAGCTGTGGAACATCTACACAGAGGACGATGATCGGCCATAGTAACGAAGGAAGCCTCGCCCTTTGCAACGGCGTGGACGGACCTGGAGAGCATTGTGCTGAATGAAAGGGACCAGTCAGAGACAAATGCCATGGGATCTCACTCCTATGTGGAATCTAATGAACAAAATAAAATAACAAACAAAAGAGAAACAGACTCATAGAGACAGAGAACAGACTGATGGTTGTGAGAGGTGAAGGGGGTTGGAAGACTGTAAAAACGATGTAAAAAAAAAAAGACAAAAAACGTATAGACACAGACAACAGTGTGGTGATGACCAAAGGAGAAAGGGGGTGGGAGAGGTAGGAGAGGGTAAACGGGGAATAAATGGTGGTGGGTGGAGACATGATGGGGGTTTGGGGGGGTGGGCACATGATGCAATATACAGGTGATGTGTCACAGAATGTACCCCTGAAACCTACATCACCCCAATAAACCAAGATCGCCCCAGTAAATTCAGTAAGTAAAAAATTAGACTACATTGTGAAATTCTACATTTGTCTGAATCTATATAGACAACACCTTCTAGTCTGCACTTTTTCAAAACTAAAACTCCAAAGCATGACCCCCAAATAGAAATAAAAATTAAAAAGTTAAAAAACCAAAAAAATATATTTTTGCCAATCAGACAAAATAAGAGTTTTGACTGATTCTCACACACACACAGGTAATTAGCTACCATATTGTGCTCCAAAGTGACTTTTTAAAAAATTAGTTGCTTATACTTGTTTATAATGATTCCTAGTACCAAGAATTCACCACTCAGATGCAACCTTTTTATGCGATGTGACCAGTAAACTGCAGTACTACTGTGTGGCCTGTATGTTTATCGTTCAAGGCAGGGCATTCCCTGCGGACGGCTACTGCTGTGTTGGCCGTAGTCACTTTTTTTATTTGACCGTCTAAGGGGAAAGAGGTCAGTGCCCCGATGAAGAGCCAGGTGTTGTATGTTTCAAAAATTCTCGTGCCACGCCGGTTGAAAACCGCTATTCTATACTGATAAAAAAAATGTGTGAAACCTGGTTTCTCAACAATACATACAAGCATGTTGTCAGCCTCTGTGATAATGCCTGGGTTTTCCCGGAGAGTCAATGGCAGTAGCCTAACTTACGTTTCGATGGTCCAAGTGCCAAACGCCCTGACCCAGCAGGCACTCGTCGCTGGGCTAGCTTCCGGCTGGGCAGTAGCAGCCCAGTCCGTGCTGTGGGCAGGTGAGGCCACCCCCCAATGCCGACGGTCCCCAAACCTTGGCGACAGATCTTCCAATAACGCGACGTCTACGCGCCCATGCCAGGCACGTGAGGAGCGGAAGTCCTGCTCCTGAAAGGGCCGCAGGAGAAGCAGGAGGCCAAGCTGCCCCCCGGGCCGCGGTGTTGGGTTCACTTTCCCAACAGGTGCACAGAAAAGGCGGGGGCATGTCCTCTCCCCAGCCCATCTTGTCCCCTCTGCAGAATCTTTTGGAATTCAAATTCCTACCCAGTGTGCCCACATCACAAAGAAGGAAATGCTTGAGGAGATGCCAACTGCACCGACCACCTATGGGCACAGGCTTCCCCGCTTCAGAAATGAGACCGCCCTGCTCTGGGCGGGCCTGCCGGTGAGGCGCAGGGAGGCGGGCAGCACCCCTTCCACGTGGCTGGGCCCCCAGCGAGTCTGAGCCACGGTGCGCCCACCGCCTGCGGGCCTCCCAGTGGCTTCGCAGAGGAGCTGGTGTCGGACGCGAGGTGCTGGTTATTTTATTGGTGAGAGAGAAGCCAAAGGCCGCTAAAGTGTTTGAAGAAGGGGCAATGCGAGCGTGTCACCCTGATCTAGTCGCACGGTATTCGCACCGTGAGCTGTTGTCACCGAGGGAAGCAAACTCTTACCAGGGAAACTTAAAGTTAAGCTGAAGATCAAGGTCGCTTTTTAAAAAACAAACGGTAAAGGGTTCACGGATATCCTTCCGTCGTTCTTCTATTCGTTTGCGTTCTGCGTTGTTTCCTGTGCGAGCAGCGGCGTTTGTTGCGGGTTCCATTTGGCACCAGGCCCGACTCACTCGGCCACCCGCCAGGTGAGGGACAAACCTCCTGCATGCCAGCTGCTGTTCCAGGGGCCGCCGTCGCAGCCGCAAAACAGGCAACGGCCCGCAGGGCTCGTTTCCTGTTGACAGAGGCAGGAAACATCAAAGGAACTGCGTGTGTTCACATCAAGGTGACAGACATGTGGCAAATGAACCAGGTGAGGCATAAAGAATGACGTGAGGTTGATGAACCATTTTATTTCTTTTCAGAAAGAGGGGAAGGGAAGGCGAAAGTGAGGGAGAGAAACATCCATGTGCGAGAGATATGTCGATCGGTCGCCTCTCACGTATCCCCCACCTGGGGACCAAACCCGCAGTCCGGGCGGGGGCCCTGACCGGGAACCGAACCAGTGGCCTTCCGGTTCGCAGGCCGGCGCTCAGCCCACTGAGCCACACCAGCCAGGGCTGAACCATTTTAAATGGGACAGTTTGAAAAGGCATTTTTGGGAAGTGACATTTCAACAGGGACCTGATGTAGGAAATAGGGGAAGCCCCCTGGGACTTGGGGAGAGCGGTTTCCGGGTTAGGGGACAGAAAAGAGCAGCTCCAAGGTGAAACCCTGTCCGCCGGAGGGGGCCTCGCTGAAGGGGCGGTTTTCTGATTTGCCACATTTAGCGTTTGCTGGGCTGAACGTAAACTCTAGTCCCAGTGAAGGAGACGAAGCCCTTCCCCAGCAAGCGCGCTGTAGGCACACCCACGAGGGCACAGTTTAATGAAAACGTGCTCTTTAAACAGATGTGGCGTAAATATCAATACGCTCGTTAAGTGCTTATTAAAGACAGAGTGCACACACAAGTGAAAATATCATTTAAACTCTCGTTTTCTGACCTTATCTAATGCCGCGAAAGCTGGCGATCCTTCAGCCAATTTCACATCACTCTCTTCTCCTCCAGCCTCCCCTCCTTGAAACTAAGGCTTGATTTTGTTTCTGAAGAGTCTCACTTCCCCGGGCTGCTCTGGAAGCCCCGACGATGCCCTGCACTGTCCGTCCACGCGGCCCCGTTGGCCACGGCCCACCGACGGGGACGCTGCATAAAACTGAGCCACCATTCAGCGCTCAGGAAAAACAAACCCCCGAAACTGCCTTCAGCCTCCAGGGGGAACGAAGGGCGGGTTAGACATATCCTCCCTTTTAATAAGAAATTGTATTACCTTGGGCAGGTTGTGTTCTCACTCCCAGGGTGGGTCAGCTGCCGTGCCACTGCTGTCGTGGTCCAAGCCTGTCCCCGGGCCACTGGGTGTCCCCGGACAGGAGCAGCAGCAGTGGGCCCGGACCCTCCAGCCCTCGCCGAGCCAGGCGGCGGTAGGACCTGAGCTGCTGCCGCGATGTCCTGCGCCCCGAGCCCCCCGGCCCTCACACGGGCCCTGTGCCCAGCCCCCGAGGTGCGTCCCTCTTCCGGAAAGGATGGGTGACAGAGGGGCGGGGCGCGTGGGGTCCCAGGACTGGCACACCCGGCTACTGACTTCGCAGAAGGAAAGCAGAGACCGTCTCAGCAGAAAACATCCCATGACACGGTCTCCCCCATGACGAAATCGCGGCTTTTCGGCGTTAGATAAAATTCCGATGACGTGCTCCTGTTTCTTTCCACTTCCCAGCATGCCTCTGCAAAGCGCGTTGGGACAGAAATAACACAAACAGTTCTGATCAATCAGAACAGGTAAGTCAGCTTCGGGCTGAGGAAAGAGACGGTCTGAGAGGGACAAAGGGGCTCACTATTTAAATGGAATGCCACCAAGCATGCAAGTGTCAGCCCATCCTTTGAGATCAAAGGGGCACGTCGGCTCCTTGAACTTGCAGGGGCCTCGACTCTGGGTCTCAGGTGTGCGGCTCCCCCTTGCTGCAGGGACAGGAAAATGGGGGGTGGGGACAATCACAGAGCACACCTTGAAAGACAGGGGACACTTGGGGACTGGGGTGTGTCTGACTCCGAAAGTGGAAAATCAGAGAGACGCATCTTCAAAAGGAGTTGTGGACAAGCGGCGTGTGTTTCCGGCCCACGATTCCCTTTGGTGCCCCTGGGAGGGGCCAGAGCCCAGGGTGAGAAACGCCGGCCTTGAGCTTCCGAAGGAAACTGGCCTGGGGTCGTGAGCGTCCACCCGTCTGCTCGTATTGGAACCACCCACCGTGTGACCTGGTCTTGCCTCGAGTGTCCCAGTGGTTACCTGAATACACAGGACACGTCCGAGAGGGACCACGATCTCCCGCGATGTCACTGCCGGCCCCAGTGACACGTTTGGCGGCAAGCCAGAGGCTCGAACTGACGCCCCTCAGCTCTGCTGGCACCGGGTTCGACTCCAGCCACTCAGTGGGCATTGAGCCTTGGAAGCCACCCACAAAACCACAGGGTTGGAGGGCAGAAGCCGTTCGTTTCCAGCTTCAGCACCTCGCAAGTCCTCGTCCACCCAGCTCCGACCTGAAAACAAAATGTGCTTCCTTTATTCTGGAAGTGTCTGTGGAAATGGGGCTTGGCACTCTCCTGGCTTCCCGTTTCCGTCCATCATTCCCGGGAGGACAGCCTCACGGTCCCTCGGGGCAGAGCCCACTCTGGGGCTCTTCTCCCCTTTCTTCACCTCGTGCGGGGACCATAACCTGTTCCCTTGGTAAGGGCACCCTCCTCCTTAGGGAGGGGACCTCAGGTGCACCCAGGGGTGTGTCGCCATGGAACCAAGGAAGCCCACTTCCCCAGATGAGGCTGTCACTCGCTGCCGGGCTGATGGGCCCGACACAGCTGGAGAGTTTAGTACAAGTGACCGTTGATGCTCTCGGCCGCTCCAGGTCCAGAGAGAACAGTCATGCGACGGGTCGGTCCCGGGAGCCTCCCCATCGCACAGAACGAGGAGCCACTCGCTGTGTTGCGTGCAGATTCGGTTCTTGAACCCTTTGCTTTATTGCTGTTTCAGTGCCATTGATTTTTAAAATAGTTTTAAAAAAAACTTTAAAGGGGATTATCTCCACCTGAAACTCAACCTCTGTGGCACCAAGTTTTGTTCCTGAGATTCCGATGACGGTTACGGGAACCAGCCGTGTTTGTGGAGGGACACGGGCCGCCCTGGCAAACGAACCCCAAGGTGTCGCTTCCTTCTCAGGCGGAACTCCCTTTCTCCTTATACCGCAGTTGACATATAACATCGTACGAATTTCAGGGGCATGACAAGGCGATTTGGCGTTTGCGTACCTGGTGACGCGGTCGCTGCGAGAAGCCTGTTCCATCTGCCGTGGCGCAGAGTGATGGCAGCGCCACCGGCCGTGTTCCCTGTGCTGTAACGACACCCGCAAGGCCCGTTTATGTCACAGCTGTGAGTGTATATCTTCATCTTCTTCACCTTTTTGCCCATCCCCCGCCGCCCAACCCTCTGGCAGCTCTGAGTTGGCTTCCGGTATCGCGGAATCTATTGGTTTTTTTTTTTCCTGGCCAAATACAGCCTTTTCTCCCCTGGTGCCCGGAGGCTCAGGGCAGGTGATGCCAGCTGACACCTGCCTCTCCTCCAAACGGTGACCTCGAGACCGTGGCCCCTCTCGTGGTGCGTCTCCCAGTGCCGTGTGCTTGTCCGCGCCCAGCCGGAGGACATGAGGGGGACGGCCTGAACAGCCAGGGAGGGGGCGGTGTGTCACTTCTGAACACACTGCGTCGTTCAGAACTCAGTGGATGTTGCCACACTGAACGAGAAAGTGAACAAGGAGATGCAGCCCTGAGAGGAGGGGAGGTGAATGGGGGGACAGCCAGCCGGAGTCTGACAAATACGAGCGTATTTTCCACTTTTATATATATTGTACATTTTTCTCATCTCCTTAAACAAAAGTGCAATAATGACCTTTTGAGTCCCAGCAAAGCTCTTTACGAAACTGAATTTCATGGGAAGAAAGGTGAGAAAGAGCTAATTCGTTACTGGATTATTCATTCAGAAAGAAAGAGAGGAAGGAATGAGACGGCGGAAGGGAAGTCCCGGCCGCACTCCTCACGGGGAGACCGAGCGTGGAGCTGAATTGAGTCCAAGCAAAGGAAACATCGCCCTGCAGGAGGGGCCCACCTTGGAACCGCAACCCCACCGAGGCCCGCTGCGCAGGCTGCAGAAGGGAGGCGGGAACTGTCGCCGCCCGAGCTAGACTGAGCGGCGGCATCTTGATGCTGCAGAGACACGGGTGGGGGCAGTGCAGGTTTCAGCCGCGGGACCCCCGGGGTGGCCGCCCTCTGTGCTCCCCAGTCCCCCCGCGGCCCAAGGCAGAGCAATGTAGAGGGATGGGGGTTCAGGTCGTGCTGCCATTGGAAAAACGGCACGCACGCTACCTGCCTCTCTCACCCCACGGCCGCCCTAGGGAAATGACACCCCGCCCCCCGATGGCAGGTGACCAGATCGTCACACCTCATTGGTCTCCGTAAGCACAGCGACTGACCAGCCACAAGCAGCAGCTTCAGGAAGCGGCTCCAGGGCCTCTCAGAAGAGCCACTGAGAGGGGCTGGGATGGGGTCGACCAATGTCACAGGAATCCCATAAGGACAGGTCTGTCTGTGTGTCATCGTTGTGTGTCCCCCGTGCCTCCAGCAGGGCCCGGCCCAAGGCGGGCGCCACACGGCGGCAAAGCTGGACCGTCTACAGGGACTTAATGAGGGGCGGGGAGATGGGGCCCCGAAGAAATCGTTGAAACTCCCCCTAGGGAGTGACACCCTTAGGACTGGCATCTAAATGGCATTGTTCACGGTACAGTAGAGGTTCGGGTGAAAGTGTTTTAAAATTATTTTTAGTGGGGAAAAAAAAGCGCCACGACCATTAACATGAGCCCGCTAACCCGACACTGGCTGCGGGATCAGAGCGGGGCTTCCGGGTTGGCGCGGCCTCTACGGGACCCGATCACTGAGAAAAATGAAGCTCTGGGACTCATTTGGGTAATTATTTCATTAGTGGCTGACTGGCTTATTGTTGTTTTAAATGGACTGGGCCACCCATTCACACCCAAAAGGCTTCTCTAAATTAAAATTTTAGTGTCCATTAGAAGTTTAGTTAATATTTATATCATCTCATACAGTCGTTTTTAGGTAAAATGTAGGATGAAATAGAATTATAATCTTGTAAGCTGTATCACTCATAGCATACTAGCATGCCTTTTAAAATGAATGCAAACACGGAATTTAGGTGTTCTTGCTGCCTTCAGGGTGCAATTTTAATACATAAAATTATTATAAAGGCTTATCGTCGAGTTCTGTTTTCACATCACATTCTCCATTATTCTGTGATTTGTAACATGCTTGTTTCCCCACGTGACGACGCGGCTCCCCAGCATGACAGCGTCCCTGTGGAGAGAGGCCGGCTTGCAATGGGGTGATCTACAGAATGGCCAGGTACACGTCGCAGCGTCCATGGGTTACGCTGGCAAACTCCGGCCTCCTGGCTGGGGTTGCGACGAGCACAGCGACGAGGGGGCTGGCCCCACAGCAGCCTGCCGTGGCCGGTCAGCGACGTCTGCGGCGGGTGTCGGGGTCGGGGGCGGGACACCCTACACATCCGCCGTCTTGAAGCTGTAGGAACACACCCTCTAAAAGCAAAGCCGCGCGGCGCTGACGGCACTGCCGACCTGCACTCGTGTGGCTTCATAGCGCGCCTAATTTTCGGTCCACTCGCACTAGGGGAACACTACCGACCTCTCCTCAGTCCTCAAATGCCGAAGGCGGGCGGCTTAGACTGCGTTTGGTCCGCTGACGCAGCCTTCACCCCGAAGGGGGCTCGCTGGCTCAGGGTCTGGAAGTTCACGGGAGGTCAGGCTTCGGGGGCAGGTTGCCCAGTGGTTCAGCGGTGTTCTGAAGGATGTGGTGACTTTCATCACTTGTCTCTGCGTCCCACACGGTTAGCATTCTGCTCAACCAGTTTCCTCATGGTGGCAAGGTGGCTGCAGCCGTCCCAGGCTTCACAGGCACGCCGTTTATGACGGGAGGGTGCGAGTCTGCCCTGGCTTCCGACCCGTGTCTGGGGCTGGGGGTGCCTTTCACCCTCCGGGCCTCAGCCTTGGCGTTCGCTGCAGCTGAGCTTCCCGGGAAGTCCTGGACTGCAGGCCCCACAGAAATCTAGGAACTTGTGAGAAAACAAAACGGGTAGTGGGGGGGGGGTGCTGCATAAAGTCTGGGGAGGCCCCCACAGGGGTCTCTTCCATGGCTGAGAGCCACTTCCAACAGGTGAAGGCTCACCGCAGCCCGGAGAGCGCGTTCCGGAGTTTGAACGCCGACGTGGACACTGGCTGCCCCTTCCTCTCACAGCCGCATGTTTTGGGCCAAGTTAACCTCCCTCTACCCCAGTCCCTCCGCTTTCTGACCTGCAACATGGGGGTAATACCAGTTCATGCGGCTGTTATGAGAAGAAAATGAAATTGTGGAAGTGGGAAGTCTAGAGTAGTAACTGGCACATAGTAAATCATATGCAATCCTCAGCTATTACTATTTCGATGCCTTGCTGTAGAATTAGCTTCCCTCGGACACCTTTGTTTTCACGCAGATGAAAGGGCATTTGCATCTGAGGAAAACAGCATAGAAACTTCAGCCCCAAGGGCTGGCGGTTTGTATGCTTAGCGCTCACTGGGAGGGGCAGTTGATACAACAGATAAGGGAGAATGTGTCACTTCTTTCCCTGGAGAAAAGCTCCCCGTGACACTGGGAGTAATTAGGGTGAGATCTATCCTACAGTGCTGGACATGTTAACCTCGATATCTTCAGGAAATCGTTTGGTGACTTTATAATTAGGTGCAGATTTTACATTCCCTCCGTTTAAGTAATATTGCATGTACTGAGGAGGATTTTGTGTTTTGTGTGTGTGTGTTTTTATCGGAGCTGGAAATAAGCCTCGCTCTGCTGACGAGTTAAAGCCACGTGTCTCAGGCTCAGTTTCTAGGGAGGCACGTCGGGCACGCGAGGCACAGACACAGACACGCCGATGGTAGGTGTGTGGAGAAAATCTTTACAATCGCCTTTTCTCAGATGCACATTAACTTAAAAACTCCTCACTGGCCTTGGCTGACATTTCTGACAGTGCTCTGCATTTATGGTGAGATGTCGGTTGGGGGAAATGGACATATTGGGGGTTATTACCAATGTAAAGAGGGGGCCCCACATTCCAAATGCCAGGGTCGGGCTCTGAGACCCTCACACGCCAGCTTTGCTCCCCACAGTCACTTTATCCACCGGGCCACGCCGCGTCCTTCTCCCTCCCCTCCCCTCCCACGACAGAAGAGGAAAAAACCCGTCCTCCCCAACTCCAGGCAGGAAAACTTCCAGGGGAAGAGTCCACGCGACCCGCCCTGACCCCGTGCACTTCCTTCCGGCTGGGGGGGGGGTCTCAGCTTAGACGAAGGGCTGGGGAGGCGCGCTAGACACGGAAAACAGCCATCATGGCGGGGAAACCGTCCGTAGGGAGATGAAAGAGGTTTTTTCCCAGGGCGCCAGTGCTCCGAGGCAGGGAGGCCATGGCGGGTTTGGACGGCGCTGAGCAACACCTCACGGGCGGCGGCGGCGGCGGCGGCGGGGGCCCGCTCCCCGGGGGAGGCACAGCCCCTCCCAGAGCAGCCCTGTCCCCGAGCAACCTGTCAGCTCCACACAGACCTAGGGGCTCTCGCCTGCGCCCCGCCCTGAGGACAGGGCCCAGGAGAGGAAAGGCTGTCTGCCGCCTGAGATGTTCATTTGCTTACGAGGCGCACATAATTGCTGATTAGCCTGGCACTTAGATGTCGGCCTTAGCATTTTGCTCGTCAAAGGCGAAGACATTAGCTCCACAGGAACTGTCACTGTGGCATTTTCTGACTTGTCAAAATGCCCCTTATGCGTTTCATAGAATTGTTTTTTTAATAGAAAGAGATGAAGTTGGAGTTATGGGTCACATCTCACCTCAACGCCGTGAAGCCCGAGGGCGGAGGGCGGAGGCTGCCAGCCAAGGCGGCCCAAGCGTCCTGCACGAGCCTGCGACACTGCTTGTGAGGGACGAATGAGCGCCACTCGGATGGTCGGGATGGGAAACAGCTGCCGGTCCTCCAAGCGGGGTCTGGCTCAAACTGCGGCTCCGTGCGACGAACAGCGCTGCTCTCCCACAGGCTGTTCCGCTGCTCTGATCGGCAGCCAGTGCTCATACCTGCGGGCCTGCGGACGCCGACCGAGACAGCCCCCCAAGAAACACGCGGCTCAGCGAGTCGCATAAAAACACCGAAGAAAGGTCAGGGACCGAATGCCAGGTTGTAAGTGAGAAAGTCAGTCGCCGTGCACTTTACGTTGACCAGGCTGGACGAGATGTCGGTTGGACCTCCTTGGACGACCCAGGGCTTGATCAGGTCCCGGGTGATGGGTGGAGACACAGGGTTCGTTGCCGTCTCTCATTTCATGGCTGGCACCGACATGCGGGGTTGAAATGGCATCTCAGGCCATTCAGGTGTGAACAGCCTGAGCCCAGGCCGATCTCGGGGCCCATGCAGCGTGCAGACGGCGTGGCACATCGCCGGGCACGTTGGAGGGCGGGTCGGGGATGACGGAACCCAGACAAAAAGATTCGCATTTGGTACAAGTGTTCGCTAAGCAGGAAAGCAATGAGAGCAATTTTTTTTTTTTTGAGGAATAAGTCATCTTGCTGTGTGTGTGTGTGTGTGAGGGCAGCTGTGGCTGTCGAGGGGGGTGGGGGTTAGGGGGAAGGGTGGAAGTCAAATAAATTGTCACGAGCGAAAGTAACAAGCCTGGTTCTTATCAAAGGCATGTAGCCATAAAGCCCAAAGCCGAGGTGGCAGTAGAGACTTAGGGAGCAGGGCAGGGAGCAAAGGCGTAAAGACGTTTTCTAACGAGGAGCGCCAGGGCCTGGCGAGGCTGAGACGTGAGCGGAGGGGCAGAGCACGAGCCCCCCAGTGCTGGGATGGGGAGACCGTTGAAAATTCAGATGTTGTTCTTCCCGGGGCACCTCCGCGGTCCCCCAGGCTCCCTCCACATGTCCAGCAGTCGGGAGAGGCTGTCTGTGCTCATTGTTAGTGCAACTGAAAAAACCTCGGCTTCTAGAATGGCTCCATCAGAGAGAAATAAACCCCAAGAAACACTGGGGGAACCCCTTGCGCCCTGGGGTTTCTACAGCCAACCTCTTTATGGCGGCCTGTGTTCTCTCCCAGGGACGGGTGACGCGGAACTTGGGGGAATGCTAACCTCTACAAAACAGGACAAGGGACAGAAACTCTGCAAAATAAGCTTTGGTGGAATCTTGGCTTATAGTAATTGCTGGGTTATAATTAGCAAAGGAAGGACATTTGTTTCCTTTACCTAATAATTTCTGAAAAAACATCTCTGTCCATCCACGTGGTTATAAACATCCGTAGATACGAAAAGCATGCGAAAATCCGTTGAAAGCACACGCTCGCCCTCAGAGAGCCTGAGGTCCCTGGGTCGCCCGCAGTCTTTGGGAAAGTTCTTGGCCTCAATTTTATCCCAAGTGTGGCCAATCAGCACACCTGGGTGGCCAGGCAGGATGACGCTGCGCCCGGGTGCCACTGACCCAGGTTGTCCCACTGCGGGCCTCGGCAAGGGAGTGGCGTCTGAGTTCCACGGGGGGACCGGAGCCAGACCCTGGGCCAGTAGCCCCACTGAAAAACTGACTGATTTTTCCAGTCCTCAGGCCAGGTTGGCTAAATGTGAAGAGCGGCAGGCTGCCCTTGGGAGAGTAGGTAAGAGGCGAGTGTTGGGGTCGGGCGCAGAGTGAAGGAAAGGGCACACGCACCGTAAGAGAGTCACCGTTCGGGTTTCCAGGTCCCTCTCTGTCCCTAATCAGCTGTGTGGTGTCCAATGAGGCAGTTGACGCCAGTCTGCGTCCGTTCCCTCCCTGGTGAGATGGAAGAGTTTATGTGACGCTGGCCAGAGGCAGGCCTCCCGTTTTAGGGTCATGACAGACGGATCGTGTCCCTCCTTCGCAAACCAGTCGTGGCAGGCCAGCTGTGGAGGGGAGACCAACGGGGCGGCTGTCCTTTGTCCCGGCCCATCAGCTGCCGCCCGTCGGTGCGCGGCCCCTCTCTCCCCACCCCACGTGGGGCTCCTTCTGCAAACCCCGCCAGCCGCTCTCTCCAGGCGGGCAAGTTGGGTTACTTGACTAATAGACCTTTTATTTTCACTCAAAGGGCTTTTGGTCTCACTGGGCGGCAGAAATTTTGACAAGGCGCCACCAAGTGCAGCATAGGAACAGCTAATGTCTGGGAGACGAGCACACACGTTCCCCTCAGAAGGTCGCAGAAGTTGGCACACACTCTGGAGACACTCTGTCCGGGATGAGAACGCAGCGGCGCCGGCTGGTCACGTCTGCTTGGTGACAGCGGCGTCTTCTTTTTACGGCCTTTCGAGCTGGAGAGGGGGCGCCGGGTGGGTGGAGGGGTGTGCGCACCTACCACACCCGCTGGGGAGGGGCCGTCTTCCTTTCTGCTGTGAAACCGCTCTCTGGGGCTCTCAGGGGTCCGCTGACCCGAGGACAGGAGAGGGCGCGGGTCCGAGCCCCCGCACGTCGGGAGGGCAGCAGGGACGGGAGCCGTGCCTCCGGCTGCCCCGACTCTGGGGAAGCCCCACCGTGTGCTTCATTTCTGTGACCCGGGCAACACGTCGGGGCTCTGCTTTCACGTGCCCACGCGCAGAGCAATGGTCCCTCCCCGCGCCCTGAGTCGGGGGGCGACGAGGGCTTCCGGGCCAGCAGGGCCCTGCGGGACTGTCCAGGGCGACCTCTCCCTGGCAGGAGACGTCCTGAGAGCCCTCTCGTGATTAAATCAATTTTATGATTTTCCACTTAAAAGTCTTCCCTACTCTATTTTAGAGCAACTGATGGCTTAACTTTAAAAACCCAGTTTATTAATTTCATAGACGGGATTTCTAAGCAAATATAAATATTAAGTATGTTTAAGAAAAACAGGACTCTGCCCCCTAGGCTTCGGAAATTGCAGACCGCTGGGCCCAGACCCCGGCCGGGCCCTGACAGCCGTGCGACCCCAGGCTAGCCGCCGCTCACGTCGCCGTCCAGAGAGACGGCCTAGCTCCGCCTGAGAGGCGGCGTTGCGCGTGGAGCACGAAGCAGCGCCAGGCGCAGGGGCACTGCCCCTCCCGGGGCCGATGGCAGCTGGTGCAGCTCGTTTTCACATTCTACTTGATGTAAAATTACACAGAACAGGTTCTGTGAAATCTGATAGTTTCACAGTGCATCCCCCTCCAAGACAGGGGAAGGTCAGAAAACGACTAAGTAACGTAACGGACGCAGGGAAGGGGCAGCCACTTTCATCAGGGGCGCGGTGGAGCCCACGTCGCTGGGGCTCTCGGCACGGGGCAACTCCGGGAGAGGCTCTGCTCTGTGCTCTGAGGCAGCGTCCCCTGGGGCCTGGGTCCCCAGCCTTCTTGGCACCAGGGACCGGTTTCGTGGAAGATAATTCTTCCCGGGAGCAGGGTCGGGGAGGGACCGGAGACGGAGCTCGGGTGGTCCTGGCCTCGTGCACCCGCCACTCACCCCCTGCCGGGCGGTCGTTCCCTAGCAGGCCACGGACCCGTGCAGGTGACAGTTTCTTGATGGCCAGGAAAGGACAGGGGAAGTGGGCTGACCCTTCTCAGCCCCTCTCCAGCCCACGTTCTCACCCCGACCCAGTGCAGCATCTCACTGAACCGTCAGAAAACAAGCCAGTTGCATGCCGGCATCAGGCTGGATGATGACATTTGCAGCCCACGAGCTTTTAGAACGAGTGACGTGTACAGTCCCCAGAGCCCAGGACACGGCTGCTGCTGCTGTGAACGCCAAGGCGGTCCAGGGGGGCTGAGCGATGCCGCTGAGCTGGGACGGGGGAATGGGCTGCAGGGTGCGTTTCTGTGAACCCTGCATTGAAGTCACGCTCGAGTTCTCCCGGGAGCACAGGGACGGACACCCGGTCTGTGAAATTCACCGCGATTCTTGCCCCGCCTTTACTTCTTCGGAGTAACGTACACGGTGAGGCCAGGCCACTCGGAGGTCTTTCATGTACGTCACCGAGTTTCAGGGAAGAAAAAGCCCAAACAACCCCTAAACTACCTACCACAGCTCTAAGCTATTCTGTTGTAAGAAACAGAACTATGGTGTTTCAAGTTATACTAAACCATTCAGCCTGATTTACCTCGAAGGCATGAAAGGTAACAGTGGAGTTAAATTTTATCAACGATGTTCTTAGCTTCCTCTACACGGTCATCAGGAAAACCAGACCCGAGGGTCTAATTAAGTAATTTCCTTCTGTTCTTCTAAGAACTTTTAGTGATACTGACCCTGGGTGTTTTTAGGCGAGACCCCTGAAAATCTTATTACCAGGTTGGACCAAAGTGAGACAAAGAGCCGATATAATATAAAAGCCAGTAGACAGAAAGGATATTTAATAAATACGGCCAATTGCTTACACTGCACTCAGGCCTCATCAGGGTGGAAACAGATGTCGCCCACCCTACGCAATGTGCCTCAGAAGCACTTGGGGGGCTCATGAGCAGAAGAGTCATGGGGGTAGAGACTGCATTTGCACTGTGCTGAAGACACGCCTGCATCTCAAGGAGATTATGGGTGGTAATAGCTACTCAGACGAGAGGGCTTTTAAGGGACAACTGGATATCGAAAGAGGAAACCTTATCCAATGGGAGGAAACCTGCTTTTTAGCTAAAAGAGATCTGGGAAAGGCATCGTTAAAGTAAAAGACCACAAGTTCAGGCCGTGTGGCCTTTCATGGAGAATTCCACCGCTTTTAAACAGAACCATTGTTTTCAGGCTCATTTTTAAAAATCAGTGATTAACGCCCCCTGATAGCCTTGCAAATTCAACCCTTGACTTTATTATATTGACAAAAGTAACTCATGGGGGATCTGCTGTCACCCAACTGAGAAGGGTCCCAGGACAATGAAGGAAGGACTTTGTGTGGCAGAAACTCCCCGCGAGGGAGGAAGGCAGGCCGGTGGGCCGGGGGAGCGTCGGCCTTCCCTGCCGAGGCCTCAGTGATGCTCCGGGAGAGACCTATCGTGTAACCGACAGGGGCAGAAGCCACTGTCACCGTGGCTGTCTATCAGAAATCTGCGTCTGTGTGCGGTAGCCCCTCCCTCCAAGAACTCGGGTGACAAAGGCTCAATGGACAGCAGTGGCACGGGTGTCTCCCCGGGACAAAGACACAAAGCGACCGGCCAGGTGCCCACACACAGGAAAGGACGACCGCAACTCCCCGCACAGCGCGGGGCCAGCACATTCGGGCTTCAGGCCACCGCCTCCCTGTGTGGTAAGGACACTGTCCTGCTGCCAGCTGGGTGGCGGGCGCCCGACACCTGGCAACAGGGCACACGGTCACCTTCTATCTGGCTCTTTACAACCTTCATTTTTGTTCCAGTCCATTAGGAGCTGTCTAATATAGACTGGCTTGGAGGAAGTTTTGTTAACGTTAAAAAAATTGTTTTATTACTTACAAAGACTTTATTTATTTTTAGAGAGAGGGGAAGGGAGAGCAGAAAGAGAAGGAGAGAAACATCCGGTGCACAAAATACATCGGTGGGCTGCCTCTCGCGCGGCCCCAACCGGGGACCTGGCCCACAACCCAGGCATGCGCTCTGGCCGGGAATCGAACCAGCGACCCTTTGGCTCTCAGGCCACTGCTCAGACCGCTGAGCCACACCAGCCAGGGCTAATAAAACAAATGTACAAAAACAGGTGATTTACACTCATTATAGTAGAAATCAGATTAATCACTAAGTGGCTAAAAGTATAAACTAGTTTCTATAATACTTTATATGACACATCATAGCTTATATATTTTATATGATATATAAGAACATATACACAATTTTATATAGCGTATAATACAGGGTGGGGTGAGAGTAGGTTTATAGATGTTTGTATGGGAAATAATACAATAATTAAAACATAACAATACGAGAATAAGCTGTTTCACACACTCACACCCGTAAGCCCACTTTTGCCCACCCCAGTATTTTAATCCTCTTCAGGATGAAAATTAACAATTTAAAATATTGGAACAAGGTTGACCCGCATCCACCATCAGTGACTTGACTAGGGAGACAGTCTGTCTCCAGGTTTTTGTCGGTTCTCCGTTGGTTAGTGAGACCGTATCCGAGACCGGCGACACGCCCGGAATCACACTGCATCCGCAGAGCACAGCGAGCCTGGGCCGGCGCCACCCTCAGACCCAGGTTCTTCTGCGCTTTTTATCTCACGAGAAGTGGGTGTTTGCTTCCAATTATCTGAAGGTCCTAGATGTGCGGGTGCCCACGTGACACTCCTTAATAAAGAGGACCGCCATGCACAGAGTTTGGAGCAGGAAGAACTGAGCACTGCCCGTATTTCAAGAGACACAGCTAAGAATTGGAAACACAACCAAATGAAACAGTTGCCCTCATCCCAGGGTGGCTGAGTGTACAAAGAGCGATTCTGGAAATCCTGGACAGAATTGGGGGCTTATTCGCCAGTAGGAGGACACGTAGGCAGAGACTTGGCGGCTGGAGAAGGAAGAAATGGAGAGACACCTTGGCCATCAGAAGAGACGACTTCCTCATACGATGTGCAAAGAATCTTGCTAGTAGATAAAAAGAGGAAGTCAAGAAAATGTTTGGAAAGTTAAAAGGTAACGAAGTTCCTTTTAACTCACAGGTGATCAGAAGTTATTTCCAAGTAGAACGGAGCAAAGTCGCGTGGTTGTACTGTTAGGGAAATTTTATAGTTGTAGTTTTGAAGATTTTGTTGAAATGATTAGCGTCTGGGATTCTATTACTAACAAGCTTACATTAATTCAGATTTGGGGTAATAGGGTAGGAGGGGGATAAGACTGGTCCCAGGTGTGGAGGAGATGAGAAAACCTGGCAAATGTATCAAAGGTTACAAATGTGTGAGACCTGGCATCTCAGCCACCATGATGTCGTGACAACGTTAGGGACGTGGACCGTGAGGACGGTCCAGAGGCGGGCTGCGCTGAGGGAGCCGAGGAGAACAGAAACCCCGGGCGATCCCTGAGGTTCAGGCGAGGGAAGCTGCCTGGAGCGCTGGCGCTCCCTAAGTGACAGGCTGACCTGTCCCCCCACCCCACCCCCCAGAATCAGGAACTTCCCAGAACAGCCCAGTTCGAATCCGTAACTGGCACCCGCCCGTGCTCGGGTGGTAAGTGAAGGAGCCCGTCACCCGTCCAGAGGAGCGAGCACGAAGGAACGCCACTTCCACTAGTCTTCTCCGGACCACTGGAAGAGGGCTCGCAGGGAATTATTAGCATAACCAAGTTAATTAATACATCAGAGACAAAGCTCTTTTGGTTCAAGCGTGTTCCTTGCCACAAAATCATTACACAAGAAACCTAAAGCCCAGTAAATCCATCATGCTCTCCTGCCTCTGGAAGCTTCACAACATCAGGGGGAAAAAAAAAAAAATCAGTTGTGAAGACGTCTACCCAACTGCCCAGAGCAGGCCCCGCACGGCGGCTGACTGACCGGTCCACCAGGAACCGGGGACACTGCAGCTCCTCTTCTAACAGTGGCGATGACGTCCCGGAGCTTGACAATCACGGGTCGGTAAGAGCTGAGGCTGAACCCAAAACGGCCGCCTCAGGTGGCATTTCAAACCCGTGGAAACACGCGCTGGCTTTAGCAAGTTAGACGGCGACCACCTAACGTAGCAATGTCTGAATTTCAATGTGCTGCTGAGTCAGGTTTTTCAAATGGATCGTTCAACACGCACCTGTTGCTTCATTAAATGTGAGTCCTATGCATCAAACTCTGACAAGGATTTACCGAAATCCCCGCTTTGAAGAAATTATTTTCATATATATTATTTGATTTGATGGTTACAAAATCTCTGGAATGTTAAAAAATAAAAGGAGGTACAATTGTATCTACTTTACCGAACGAAAAGCTAATGATTGCAAAGATTACATGATTGATGGGGTCACCGTGGAAGCAAAGCCGACTCTCCGGCCGGCCTTCCCCCTGGGCGCAGGCGGGGCCGCCGCAGCGGTGGCGGTTAGCCAGTCTCTGCGGGAGGGTGACTCCTTCCGATAAGAAATGGTGACATCGAGAGGTCACAGGGCACTGAGTGCCCCCGACACAAGGCTGGAAATTGGCCCTTCCCCGTCCTGAGGAAGCGTATTAAAAATAAAGCACATGCTCTATCTTCCCCCGGTAGAACCATTGCTCTCGCGCTGTAAAGTTGCTTCCAGCAAATGCTGCTCACGAGGCCGCAGCAGCCGCCGCCCACGCCCAGACGCTCCGCGAGGAGGGACGGAGGCCCCCGCGCGTCCCCGCCGCTGGCGAGGCTGCTGCAGGCGCGCTGAGCACGGGGTGGCGCTCCGTCCGCCGGCCAGGGGACCGCGCGTGCCTTCCAGGGCGACAGCATCGCCGCGCGGGGAAACGCGAGTGCTGGTGGCCAGGAGGCCGCATCTCGCCCGACTCCGTGACCCCAGCCTGCGGGGTCCAGCAGGGGCCCCTCCGTCTCCCGGCCCGACAAAGGGAAGTGACCGCCACGCCCCTTAAGGCTGAAGGGTCTGTTTGCCAAGCTGCGTGTGTGCGCATATAATAATTTGCAAATAAGTTGACTTTCGATTTACAGATGAGCTACATTCTAAAACTTATTTGTAAATTATTTTATTAAAACTTGAAACCTTTTCTTCCCCAGCTCCCTCCCAACAATCAACAATGGGGAATTTGCTCTAAATAGCAGATCCAACTTCGGGGGATCCCGCCCTTAAATCGGAATGAAAGCAGAACTTGTGCGCAGGCCGCTGACAGTTTCATGGATGACCCAAATGCGGGTTTCGCTCTACATAACATACGTGTAACTACTGCTAACACACGTGTAAATCCTGTACTTATAGTTCCGCGAGTATATACTTCCATGGAGACAGCTCACTGAGAAATTTACCGAAGGGCTTTCTGCTTCAAGCATTTCAACGAATGCTGTCGCATGCGCGGCTCGTCAGCTCCGCGTTCACGGTCCCCTCCCTCCTCCCCCGCGCCCCGTTCGTCGGTGTTTCTCTAGGGCTTTCAGCTGCTGCTGCCAGACGCCCGCAGGGCTCTCCCCCGTCGGTGACCTACCCGCCTGAAGAAAGAGTTTCCCTGCTCTGCGAGGCTGAGAATCCAGCGAGGGGCCGACGTTTTCTTTTCGTCCGGTTCGGCTCGTTGAATTACCTGGGCTGCGCCGCGCCCCCGCCCTCCCTCCCCGCCATGCGGGGAGACCCGAATCCGAATCTGAATCGGGGGGTCTAGGCTGGGACTCAGCGCGGGCAGACCCCACTGCACAGAGAGCCCCGCGCTGCGCTCCGCGCGCCCCCTGCCCAGCAGCGGCCCCTCGTGTCCGGCGGTGCCCTTTTCCTGTTTTTGAGGCCTTTTTCCCTCGCTGCTCCTGGGAGCAGACAGGGGCGGGGGAAGCCATTGGGGGAGGGGTCCCCAGCATCAGCGTCCCACAGATTTTTCTGCCTTTTCATCACATTTAGAACAATTGTCCAACCGCTCCTGTCCCACTCGGTCCCACGGGCTCCGAGCTCAGGAAGGGGGCAGGGCAAGCAGACGCCCTGATCAGACAGGTGAGCGGGAAAGGCCTTTCCTTGTAGGGGACCCTCAGGAGGGGCCAC
>PVJD01008704.1:0-69844 GCA_004026545.1 Mormoops blainvillei
GTTTCAAACTCTTAGTATTGAATATTATTGTCCAGGTATAAAAGTTAATTTTACAAAGAAATTATTTGGATTTGCATAAGTATGTATGATAAGTTACAGCACAACTGATGCCATCATTAAAATGTTAAAAATAAATAAACATAAATAAATGATACGCAAAAATAAATTTCAGGAAAATGCAAAGGGGAGAAACATAATTAGATATTATCTGACTATAAAATTAATGTAATCAATTTAAGATGCTGAGACCAATAAAGTCTATAAATTAAATTTTCTCTCTGAAGTAGGCTAATTAACTACCTAAATATTTAACTAAATTGAGCATTTAAAAATTAAATATAAAAAGGGAACGGTGTGTGTGGTTATTTTGGTTAAACTTGACCATTATCACCAAGAATTCAACTAATGAGGGAAGAATGTTAAAGGCATCACAAATCCAAATTTTAGGTCTGTTAAAAAATATATAAAAAGCAATTTGGGTGAGTTTTTAAGCCCAGCTCCCAAGCAAGGGAAGGCCTAGGCTACCAAATTGGCACTTGCTCCTTAGCAGGTTATCTGACCCAGTTGCAAGGCTGTACTTTGCTCAGTGTAAGTAACCTTTTGCTTCAGCAAATAAGCAAGTGCCCAGCACACCTTCCTCGTTTCTGCTCGCTCTGGGCTGTACAAACGTCCCGCCTCATTCTCGGCATTTTCTACATCTGTGCACATAGAATCGTGGATAGGAAGCTAAAAAGAATGGGAAGGCTTGTTTAACTGGGTTATTCTATTAGCACTATTTTCCAATATAATTATATCGTTTTGATCTTAACAGAAAAAATTGAAGTGAAAGCGAAACAAGCATTTCTTTAACAATGTTTTAATAATGTTTAACCAATAAAAGAGTTATTAAAAACATTAAATAAAATAACTCAAAAAAGAAGAGGAGATCATATAAAACTTTGGCTAACCAAATTAAATACCGGTCCTTTCCTCCATTGTCCTGCTAGTATGGGCTTAATTTTCCCATAGCTCCAATTAGTAGTACTCTGAAGCATTCAGAGGTTTGGAGCTGCCTGCACTTTTTCCTGTGTAATCCATGGAGAAGTAATTTAAATACTCTGAGCCACAATTTGCTTACTTTGTTTCTTGTAAAAGAGAATGGATTTAAAACATACATTTTCATATAATTCGATAGTAAAGAAAAAAATCTATTCTTTACTATTTTATTACAATGGTAACCGAATGGTGCCCAGTCGGAGAGGTAAAACCTGAACCTTGAAGGCAGAAGCTTCCTCTGAATCTAGAAATGAGTTTATGCGGATACGCTCAAGGAAAACTGAGGGAAAGAATCGGCGGTATGGTGCTGAGTATGAGATATATCTCTCCACTCATTTATTTAATTATCAGAATTACCTTCAGGGTTTGTAATGGTTGAACTATTTTTTAAATTTTGAGCAGCAAAAACTTCCATTCAAGCCACAGAGATCAAGAATTGAAAACAAGTGAATGACAAGAAAAGAAAACACATTTTAGAGTAACTTCGATGAATATAAAAAGAAAAAAAAACAGTTCCCAGATAATATCCCAGCGGGGAGCCAGAGTCTTGTTAGAAACAGACACCACACTGTTAACTTATTCAGTAACACCAGGCAACGTGATGAAACGTCTGAAAATGACATCTGGAATAGCAATTCGAAGCAAAGAAAATAAAATCACTGACATGTTTGTGAAAGAAATTTAATTATGTTATTTATCTGAGGAAAATAAAAATGAGAAATTCCATAAAGAATGTTTATGACAGATAGGATCAAACCCAATGTTGAGAAAGAATTGTTCTGTATTATCTAAATGGCTAATTCTTAATAGACTACAACAGCTTATACTTTATGCTTTCTTTTTGATAGATTAAAAATAAGTACTCTTTTGATATAAACAAACCATATTACCAAGGACAATACATGCAAGCGTTAGCAAAGCAAACACGGAAGCATGTAAAGCATTTAGTTTACAGTTTTACTTGTTATAATAAAGATTTTATTCATTGATTTTATTGATTTCCTTTTATGGAATGATGAGCATAACTCTTAAGAAATTAGCATAATGCCTTTAATGCAAAATTATAGTTGGGGCAGACTGACCCTCTTACTGAGCAGTGGCTGCACTAAATGCGTTTATTTCAGGTCAGAAAAGAGCAGTGCGCTGACCGCACATATCTTGAAAGATGTGACATCTGGGTCTCCTTTTGCAGTCCCCAGAGCGTGACTCTTTAGAAAGCTCAGGGACAAACTAACTGTTAGAATTACAAAACCTATACCTGAGTTCAAATGTACTTTCTTTATCTACTATTTATATGAAATCATAAATTGTCAAGTACCAGGGGTAAAAACAACAAATAAAATTATTGAAATATTGTTCCGTTTTTTAGAAAACATTTGTCAAAAGGTACACATTTTCACTGGGAAGATGAATAAGTCCCGGAGATTTAATGCACGGCATAGCGACTGTAGTCAACAATATAGTATTATAAACGTCAAAGTCGCTAAGAAACTAGATTTTCAGTGTTTTCACCAAAAATACATAGTAATCTGCAAAGGAACATCAGTGTTAGCTAAAGCTATGGTGGTAATCATATTTCAGTACATAAATAGATCAACACATCGTACACAAACTTCTACGATATTAAATGCCAAAGGTATCTCAATGTGAAAAAAAAGATAGAATTTGTCACAGGGTTTGAGCAAGAGCTTGAAGAATGCTTAGGAATTAAGAAAGGAGCAGCGCGAGCTGTACTGATTCAGGGGACTGTTGAAGCTCTAGGTGGGGATCTAAGGGCGTATGAACATCACAGTCCCAGAGGGGAGCTTTCACAGGAATGAGCACAAGCGAGAATTGGAATTAGAAAGAAAGGGGTATGTGCAGGTCAGAAAAGAGCAAGGTTGGTCCACAGAATGGTGACATGGGCAAAGTGTTTGGAGACATTTTTCTAGCAACCGTGTGAAGCATATACAGCGAAGATGAGAGACACTCTTGCCTTTTGTGGACCGGTGAAGGAGCGCAGGCCCAGGTGCCGCTTCCGGGCAGCAGTGCCTGTGAAGGTGGAGGGGAGCAAAGGCCCCCACTCCAGGTGCTTTTACTACTCGTGACTCTGAATAAATTTCATAAATTATGAAATGTAGTTAGACTTCATTAAACAATTATATTCATTCCCCAGATATATTAAAGCTATTTCTTGAGACATAGCATGTTTCTTAAATCTCTATTTCTTATGTCATACCTGTAAAATGAGTTTAGCAACACTACTAAAAGAATCTTGAAAGATAATGAACACTTCTCTCAGAAAATCATGTTTATTTAAAAATATTTGACATTGCCAATTTTACAGGTTATAATTATTATAAAGTTAGTATTATAATATCTAAAATGGGAGTATAAATATAATGAGTTTCTAAGAATATATTCAATGTATGAAATTAAAACATTTAACAAAGCTATTTCTGCATGAGAACTCTTTTAGAATAATGCGTTAAAATAAAAATGGTATTTTTATTATTCTTGAATATTTTTGACAGTCTTTTACCTGTTTTCTGTCTTTTTTAACTACATAAGACAGAAAATGCAATGCTTATAAAGCATTCAAATACAATAAATAAAACAAATAAAAATCTCTTAACCATTTTTGTGTGTGTGTGTGGGAGGAAGGCTATTACCAAACTGATTAGTTACAGACTTTTTGTATGCATTTATAGTTGTATATATCCAAAATGTAATGTATCCTTCCCTCAGGGAAGATATTTCCATCGATTTCACTCACTTCAGCATTCCTAATTTCTAGAGGCGTGCTTGGCAAAAAGGTATGTACAGTGAATAAATGAATATATTGAACTAAGTGTGGAGAATGCCGAATGGTTATCAGACAGAAAAGAAAAAAAAACAAACAAAAACCTCTCCAGATATAGAACACCCTACTATCAATAAGAAATACATAAAGGTTTATAATCCAGTGAATCAGTGCACTGCACTGTATTTTGGAAAAAAATAAATGGGTTTGAAAATGTGAGGGGCAAGAGGAAGCAATGTTGGGAGGGTACAACATCTTGACAAAAAGAAGTTTTCTTGGAAGCAAAAAGCATCCTTGGTAATGTGGTACTGAAGAGAAAGAAGGAAGCATATGAAGGACATTACAGGACCTGAAACATGATCGAATGGAAGTAAACTAGCCACTCCCCGACACTATTGATTAGTGACACTGAACTTCAGCCTAGTAAAAGAAAAATAAAGGTATTTTATATAAACAAGTTATAAATAAAAGTAATAAATATTTAAAGTCAAGGACTATAACACAAGAATGATGGTGATATACATAACTTTCAAGTTGGCAATAGAACCAATGCAGAAAAATAATTGAGTTGAGAAGTAACATTTGGACATTGTACTCTGATTGTGTTTCCTTAGTGGAATGTAATTGAGAAAAATAAAAAAGAACTACAAAAAATCTTGAATCTTAATTAGTAGAATGGTTTATAATGCTATTGAGGACAGGGCTCTTATAAAATAGGACTTTTCATAAGCCGATATATAATATATATTTATGTATAGATGTTGTATAAGCATACACATATACACACATCCACATATATATGTACATGTATATAAAATATGGCTACAAAAATATTTTATTGGAAATAATTAATGATTAGAAAACCAAAATGAGAAAATTAAAGAGTTAGAAGGAGACTCAAAAGTCACTATGCCCAAAATATTTTATTTTCCCAACATGAAATTGAGACCTTGGGATTTTATAATAAGCGACTGTAAAACCAGTCACACAGCTAGTTAGTGACCAAGTTGAAATCCCATTTCATGTTGTATCACCTTCCTAAACACCTCACAGTGATGTTTTAAAATTCAACTGAAAAGACACAAAGGTTTTTTTAAATTTTAGGGAAAAAAATACCAAAAATGTATTTACAGAATTAAAGCAATACATTTAATCTTCTCTGGGGTCATGTTGTTTTATAATTATTAGTAAAGACTGCCCTACCCATACTAATTGACTTTTTTCTTTGCATTTTACAATCCTGAAATGGACTATTATACTCACTCTGCAACAGAACACAGTGAAAGTCATTCTTAAGGGGAAAAATAATTATAGAAGGGAAACATCACTTTACTTAACGAACATACTAGTTTGAAACAAGTATTTTGATGAGATGTTTTGGAGATCAAGTCACCTTATCTTCTTTTAATAAATATTTATTTATGGTTTTATGTTTTAACTTCTTTCAGAATTATTAACTTGGCATTGTGATGAAACAAGCTGTGAGATTCTACATGTTTATAATTAAACAAAAAGAAAGGAGAGAATGTTGTGCAGCATGTTTGAAACTGAGGGACATGAGAGTTAAATACAAAAATGTAGAAAAGTTTTCACCACACATGTGTTGGGTACATAGTACTTAGCTGTAGAAACTATGCAACTCAATTTACTCTAATTTATTTTAAAAAGTATATTAAATATAATGCCATTATTTTGTTTTATGTTTAAACTTAAGTATGTTTTCATTAAGTGTTTTTAAAGTACATATGATTATTAAGGTAAAGTAGTAAAAATTGTCATATTATGCATAGGAGCTATTTATCCAAATATTTAAATGTGAGTGACAGAAAAAATAAGTTGCAACTGAAATATTTACTTTTGGTAACTTTCATACTAAACTCTGACAGAATTTTATTATGTTCATAGAGATAAAGGAGGAAAGAAGAGAAAGTTGACTTTGGAAATGGATGGAGATGTTTATTAATTCAGAATTGAAAATAACAACAAAGATGCTTGGATGGTGAAGCAAAGGTGCTAATGTGAGTGCTGGGGAAATGTTTTAACATTCTCATTAAGTTAGACAATTGCTGATGTCAGTTTAGTTAAACTTGAAGTTCCCTATACCCTTCTATTCTTTCTATCAGTACTTAATATATGTCTGATATTTAATTTCAGTTGGTGGTTATTGAATGTAGTACTGGAACACTGAATACAGTGTAGCCTTATGGATTAGATTAAAAGAACAAACACAGAAATTGACAAAAAAAGTTGTAAAAGATTTCCAAAAGAAAATTTCAAAGTCAAGTGCTACAGCCATAGCATAGTATACATTTTTATGCAATTTAGAGAATACAGAGTCCAAAGTTGTTTTCTCTTACCTATGTTCCCATTTCATTGGCCAACATTGAGTTACATATTCTTTCCTAAGACAGTAATTTCAGGAAAAATTATATGGTTTGATTGATTAATAATAATCAAACTTTTATAGTGTTGTAAAATTCTTCATCAGACCTAAGAAAGAATCTAAAATGAACCTACTAAAAGGGCATCAATTTATAGATTTTTAAAACACAGTTCTTTTCAATCATTTTATATCCAATTAAAAATAAATTATACCTCTCTGGTTACTGGGCTGGAAGCATTGTTTTGTGTTGCAGGATGTTGAAACACCATGGATAATCCAGGTAACATAACTTCAAATGCTGTTTATTTGTTTATTTACTTATTTATTTATTTTTACTGAATGCATAGATTTTGATAAGTTATTGAATACTTTGCTGGTCCCAGTTTTCTGATTTGGAAAACGAGGAGATAAGTACTGGCAATTTTGTCAGTATCCTTTCAGATGCAGCAATTCTCTAAATCTGGAGCTCAATCCCTGTACCACATTACAAAGTCTATTCATGATTTCGGTATTCCTCCTCTTACTCCTTTACACTTGGCTCCCAACATTAGATTAAATCAAAATTTGAAAAATCCTTGTGTTTATTCAGAGCCATGGATTACATGGTGACTTATTCCAACTCACTGTAGATCAAGAAACTGTATAGAAAGAAAAAAAGAATAATCTCTTGGTCAATACAAAGATACCACAAAATTAATGTTTATAAAGCAGAAAATCTAAAAAAACATTAACCTGCTACACTTAAAGGATATTCCTTAATTCTATAAGGTCAAATATGTTCCTCTTATTTACTCTTTACTAATTTTTTTTTTTTTACAATCTTCAAAGCAGAAAACATTCTGTTTATTTTTAAGGATACATCTCAGTGAACTGACTCCCAGAAAACTATCTGGACAAAATTTATTATCTGACACTGTCTTATGACTGATGATTCTAATCTTTGAAATTGAAGATTTAGTTTTACCAATTTTTTTATTAATACAATTAAGTTAAATAATTTTTTACTATGTTCCACAGTTTCTTGGGTTTTGGTTTGAGTAGATATTAAGTAATGTAGTTGAAATTATTCAGTACTTTACAAAATTAATCATATTTACTTTCTTTTGCTTGAAGACAAAAAGTCTTTGAAGTCGAGTTCTTATGTGCTGCAAGGTTAAATTTTTAATCAAAATAATTATAATTCATTTATTATTAAAGTTAAAATGCATAAAAATCACACTTTTGCAGATTTCCAATCAACTAAGGAAGTTGAGAATATAATATAATATAAAGTAATAAAAATAATTAAGCATCAGTTGATTAAGCAGCAGACTAACTTGGACACAAAAAGGTGAAAAAGAAGGAATCACAAGTAAGGTTTACAGGATACTTATCATTTCTAAAAGTATAGTTGTGCAAAAAAAAGTGAGTGTTGAGAAATGAATTTATGAAAGTCCCTAATCCATTTAAATTTTTCCACCTCACAACCGCTTTATAAATTAATGTAGCTCAAAGAAATAACATGGTCTGTTCAGTTAATACATGATGAAACAAATTTGTACCCGGTTCTACCTAATTTTAAAGCCTAGGGAACTTGCAGTTGGCCCAATAAGCAGTTGCATGGAGGCATTAAGAAGGCAATGGAGCAGGCCTTTAGGAATAGAAAGGCATTACTAAAATATTTGTGTAGTTCTGCACAGTCAACTCTCTTTGTCTTCCTTGTCACCATTTAACTTTAATTTGTCACAACAATCAAGAAAAGACTCATATTTTCAAAACTGTGTCAAGGAAGTAAAGATTGGAGATTTTTCTTCTAATTTGAAGAACAGGTAAAGTGTAGAGTCCCTAAAGTTAATCAGTGAATGAATTTACAAAAAATGTTATTCACGGTTGACAATGAAAATTGGACTGATTGTTTAGTAACAATCACTATTAGTTCAGTGATTGATTGCATGATCATTGGTTTTTTTCAATTGAACTTTTTGAGACAGGAATGGTTAAAAAAAAACCTAACTTAAACTTTCAAGAAATGATTGGGGAGAAAGATCAGAAGGAGAATATAGTATAGTTTTAATGAAAATATTTATGCCAATTATACATTCTTTGAATTAACAATTTTTGTCCATCAAAAAAAGTTGTGTTGCAAATTGAATAACTCGAGATGCATGAGAGTGGAAACATAGTATAGGGATAGGGTGCAGGTAGGGAAAGAATCTTTGATGAACAGAGATAAAAATACCACTTTAAATGTGGAAGAATGCAGAAAATACCTGGTGAGAATTCAGAAAATTTTGAAAATAAAGGAAGAAAAAATTAAAAAAAAATTCTGTCAGATGGAATCAGTCATTTCAGTAAAAAAGAAAGTGTAGTCAGCCAAATGAAAAGGAGAATGGAGTGAGAGGGTGTTTTGAGAACACCAGAGAAGGTGGAACAGTCAACAGTGAATCAATTAAAAGTGGGAAAAACACTATTTAGTAGTTTTAGCAATCTATTTGCTATATGAACCTGTCAAGTTCCCCAAAAATGTAATATCAAAATTTATCTTTATTTTATTATAAATTGTGGAAATTTATACAATGTAGACAGAAAGAGAATACATAATATAATTCAGACTTGGATGGGCAGCCCTCTATAGAGAACCTAATGCAACGACATATCCAGTTGACAAAGGGATCCTTTGTTCTATATTCCCTATGAATTTAAAAGTGAGTGGCGTAATGCTAGTCTTTAAGGCAATTCATGGTTTATTTCAACATACTTAACCTGCCTTGGTTCGCACCCTTCTAGGTGCCCTGAACCCATGCAAGCATGAGATCAGCTAAAGTGCTCTATAATGGCATGCGTTTGTCCCTGCCATCCACACCATCCAAAAGCCTCTTCCTGTCCAACTCTGTCCATTAAAACTGCACAGTATCCTCTTAAGAATCATCTCAGACAATTCTCTCTCATTAAGGCTTAATTGATTTTGTAACCTGATACAAGTTCTTTTTAAATATTCACATAACTTTACTTTTCATTTATAATTATTGTCATCCTACATCCTGGGATTTAGGGATGTGTAACTAACTAGCTGTTCCTCTCCACCTTCTAGTATTTTTTATGTTGTTCAGTGTCTGAACCATAAGGTGTCTTGATCATGTCTGAATCCTAAATAAATACTTTTAAAGTTATTATTGCTAAATTACTCAATATTCTTCAGTAATCATATTATATTCATTCTTGGTTTCTCTCTCTCTGAGTATTTTGTTCTACCTGACTTAATAAATATGTTGACCATTAGAAAAACCATAATGTGGTTTCTAATGTCTTTCTCCAAATGTTGAATTAAAATTTGTTTAAATGTTCTTATCAACTTTTAAATAGTTTCTCATGAGCTTTTAATTTAAGCAACCAAGTTTCCGTTGAAGTTAGCCTAAACTTACCAATGCTTTCTAGAGACATTATTATATGTTTCCTGTAAATCAGTTGTAGTAAAAAGAACTATTTTATATTTAAGAAAAAGCCCATAAAAAGTGTTTATGGATGGAAATCTTGAGAGTTTTTTATTGTTAATTTCAGTGACTTTTTTTGGATTGAAAGGGTTGTTACTTAACATGGAAAAAATATCTCTGAAAGCTGATGACCCGAATTTTAAGTGAACAATCTGTAGACTCACTATACCAATGTTATGCTATAATCTATTTTATATATGATCTATTATATATATAATCTATTTATATATAACCTATTTTAAGGCCAGAGGAAAAGTATTTCATAAACTTCTCAGAACTAAATGTATAATTATGTATTCATGGCAACTTTTGTAAGAACCAAGTGGAATATATCAAAATGTAATTTTAAGGAATCTTATATACTTCTTAAAAATTTCTACCAATTGTTAAAGGCCGCATAATACTAACACACAAGAATTTTTATTTTGAATTGGAAAATCATGTAATAAAGACGTTTCTATACTCAAAGTTAGGATTTTGCTATCATGTTATACCTTTACACTAATTTTAGATAGGTAACACTACTAATTATTTGTGCCTATAACAATATTTTAAATCTGTTTTATATATTTTTCCAATTTTTTAAATTGAAAGCAAAATAAGGGACCAAGATATCTGTGAGATAAATTACCTTAGAAACTTGGTTCTAAGAGTGTAAACTATGTGGAAGATTGTTTAGGGGAGAGCTCAGTTTTGATTACTGGATCTCTATCTTCTTGGGGGTTCTGTGTGCCTTCTCATTTTTACTTTACCATTTCCTATCCCATTATGCCACTTTATTGACAATGCTCAGATGTTAAAGTTGGCAGCATTCTTCTGTACATGCTGACATTAGGACATGAATTTCCGGACCAACCTTTATGACAAGCAAGCATTTGACATCTTCTGTTTGGTCTTTCTGGTAAAAGTTAAAGCAACAAATGACTAGTAAATCAAAAGTAAGATTTAAATACCTACTTCATATGTATTGTCTACATTAAAGAGTGAAAGAGAAATCAATAGTTTTATATAAGCATGGTGTGACATATAATGAATTAAATACAAGACATATGTTTGTGTTTCATTTTGTCTATTCTTAAACAATTACTAAAATAAAAGTCATAGCTAAAAAGGTAAGAAAAATTTATTAAACAACTATATTGATTTTTTTTAAAAACTTAAAAAAGAGAGAAAAAGACCAGATAAGACTTTTTAAAAAAAAGATGATAGACTTGAGCTTAATCACCTTAATATCTTAATTAATTGTAAATGATATAAACTTAAAATTTAAAAGGCAGATTATCTTATTGAATAAAAATGGCAAGACCAAACTATATATTACATGTTGTTACAATAAAAACACTTTAAATACTAATAAGTAAAAGATGAAATAAAGAGGAAAAATATACACTACAATACAAATGGTGTATACATAAACTTAAAATAATTATATAAAACTTGCTGTTTATTTCAAATTCAACTTTAACTGAATGACCTTGTTTTATTTTTATTTTTTTATAAATCTGGTCACACAAATTTTAGGCATCCAAAATTCTCTGCAAAGACGAAAAGAGTAAAACAAATGGAATTCTAAATGTATAATTTGAAAATAGTCACAAGGTATGCATTGTATGCTATACTTTATCCAACTGAATGATCTAATCTTTGATTAGTATAGGGCTTTCAGGGGGAAAAAGTAAGTCAGTAAAGTATCTTTTAACTTAACTTTAAATTTATTTGCAGCCAAAGATAGTATTCAAGTAAACACATCACTATGTATAAGTTTCTTTTAAATTTCTACTTACCCTGTCATTCTGAATAAACTATGGGCTTGCTAATGTACTAGGTGAGACTAGGGAATCCATAAAAAACTAATTTGTAGAGATGAATTTCACTATCTAATTGTTAGCAGATTAGTGAGGGTGCCTGTCAAGTTAATATTTCCAATAGAGTGTGACTTTTGCTGAGCATTAAACTAAGATACCTTCAAGCTGCTATAACAACACAGAAGAAAGGAAATAACCTCTAATTGAGGAAGACAGTGACAGATTTCTAGATTGAATGACATGTAAAGTAAGTTTCAAGAATGATAGCAATTTAGAAAATCTTAAAAGTGGAAAAGTACATATCAGAGAGCAGGAAGAGCTTTTTAGAAATCTTGCATGTGAGAGAAAATAGAGCTTGTGTGTCTAAAAAATGAGTAATTTTTCAGTATGAGTGCAACAGAATCTAATATATAAGTTATCCGTAGTCACTAACCAGATCATGAAACTATGTGCCATGTGTTGTTTTTTTTTTATGGCTTCTCATTATTTTTATCTTTTTAACTTTGCATTTAAATTAATTCTGTGAAACATCTCACATTGTTTTTACAGGTATCAGTGGAGAAAAGCATAAGTAAAATTCTGAATATCACTGTGGTGGTAATGTAAACTGATAAAATCACTGTGGAAAGGAGTATGATGTTCCTCAAAATATTAATAATAGATAAGCATATGACCCCTCTTCTGGGTATCTACGAAAATTTTTGAAAATATTAATCTGTTAAGATAGATGAACATTTTGTTCCAGCTTTCTCCCTGTTCATAGGAAAATCCTGGAAAAGACACTTACCTGAGGTTCTGATACTTCATCTGTTAAAGGAACATAATTACATATGTAGATCTGCCAATAATACAGAAAGATCATTAGTTGCAGTGTGAGATCTCCAGAGAAATCAGCATGCTGCACAGGCTTCAATGAGTATTATTAACCCCTCCTAACTTGTTGAATAAACACATATTTTTGACAAACCAGAAATGTTATCAATTGAAATTAATGGGACAAAAAACAATGAGAAAGTTTTCAAGTTTCTTAAAATATTATCTACTACAGTATTTATATTTCCCAAACCAGTACTACCACACTGTTATAAGAGTTATGAACATTTTAGAAGGGCTGATCTGTTATTTTAAATTATCTGTTGTCAAGGTAACCTGTTTTTTGGGATTTGTGGTAGAAAGGCATTTTTTCTTTCCAATGTCGGACTCTCCAATGGGTTACTGAGAACCACCTGGCACATGATAGATCTCCTTCTTGATCCTGTTCTCTAAAAAAGCAGTTGTTGCTCAAGTAGTATATATAACAAGTTATGAGATTTTTTATATGGCTTCATTTTATGTATTGAAACACAAAAGCATTTAGATTAATGTTATAAAGACATTAATATGGTTACTGACTAAATTTCTTTGAATGGAGATTTGTTTTTGCTACAAAACAGATAAAGTACAAAACCAAAGCTAGAAGTTATGTTATGATATTTAATAGTCACAAAACTGTCAAAAACTAGATTGGTATGATTATATAATCAGATAATCTATAGTGAACTATAGGGGATCTATACCCATGGAAATTTGAGTTTATAATAATGGCATTCAGATTTTGTATTTTTGATGTTTTCAAAGGAATTACTCGTTGAATCAGAATTTTAAATAATTTACATATAACCAATTAACCACTCTATGGAGGACCAGTTCTAAGGCATATTTGCATATTATTTGCAAAGACTAAGAAGGAGGTTCTAAGTAAAAGGTAATTTCTGATTCCAGATCTCTTTCATGTGGGAAGGCTTGTGACTGTCTCACCAATAGCTTATGACATTCATTTTTGGTCACTCAGTTTTGGAACCTCCAACCATCATACAGAGTCCAACACAAATAAAGCCCCTTTTTTATTACAAAGCATAAGCATGTAATTCTATAACATAACAATATCACACTCAAGCACACCATATGACATTTTAGGTAAAATGCTCAAATTAAAGCTATCAATTAATACACCCATATTATTACCCTACCAACCACACTCAAGAAGGTATTACTTCTGCCAGACCCTGTAAAGTCTGACCACCATGAGGTTACAATGCTGTAATGAAGTATAGTCTTATTTTTCAATTCACTATTCAGGTAATTATGCTGGAAATGTACTTATTTGTAAAGATTTATAAATTATCAGTGAAGATATTTCCCACACTGTTAATTAAGCCACATACAGTGTGGAGATGCTGGGCAAAGAGATGAGTCACATCCTGGAGGGACAGAGCAGGATGGCTCAAGATCTCATCATGCTATTCAGAACAAAAAAGCAATTTAAACTAACTATATGTTTATTTCTAGAATTTTCCATTTAATATGTTCAGACCATGGTTGATAGTGGATAACTGAAACGATGGAAAGCAAAATTGCAGATAAGGGGAGACTACTGTATACTCGGTCCAGAGTTGCAAACAATGCCTTTACCTGGTCCAAAGCAGTTGTCAGTAAGAAGTTTATCAACTACAATAGCATTTTTGTAATCAATAAGTATATTTAATAAACCATTAATGGTGTCATAAACTCTTAAAAAAAATCCAAACTGCTGATTAGGTTTCATTTTTATCTACCTTTCACCCCACTCTGTACCTGCTTTTGTCTAATAGTCATAGATTTTATAGTTAGAACAAGCCGAGCTATGTCACAAAAATCACAATACACTAATTATTGGTACAGACAAACCATAGGTGGAATGATTACAATGGGAAGGTTCTAAACTTGGATTTGGCTACAATGACTGGTGAGACTGCTTTGGGAGTAAACGTGTTTGTCAACGGTCAGTTTGAATAGATTTGCAAGGGAAGATTATGTACATCAACCACTCTTTCCTTTGATACTAGATATGCAAGGGGTTGGAATAAAGCTTGCTCAGTATTTAAACTATGTATATTTTCTGAGAAATCCTCCTTAACATAAAAAGAATGGGCACGTCAGTCCTCTGCAACTTCTGGGAGTTGTATAGAAGACACGGTGTCAACCAATTAGGCATTCCTGCAAGGGTCTTTGAATTTATAGGTGTGATTAAGAACACGTGAGGAACCTATGCACACCAATGTTCATAGCAGTGTTATTTACAATAGCCAAGTGCTGGAAACAGCCTGAGTGTCTATCAGTAAATGAGTGGATCAGGAGACCGTGGTACGTTTGCACAGTGGAATACTAGACAGCACAAGAAGGAGGGAACTCCTGCTCTTCATGGCAGTATGGATGGTACTGGAAAGTATTATGCTAAGTGATATAAACCAGGAGGTGAAAGACAAATACCATATGATCTCACCTGTAAGTGGAACTTAATCAACAAAACAAACAAGCAAGCAAAATAGAACCAGAGACATGGAAACAAGGAACAGACTGACAGGGACCGGGGGTGGGGGGCGGGGGAGAGGATAAAAGAAGAAAGACGGGGAAGGGACTAGTTAAAGAACTAGTATAAATGATCCATGGATACAGAAAGCACAGTGGAATTGACTGTGGGAGTAGAGAGGTGGGCAGGGCAACAAAGAGCAATGGGGGAAAATGGGGACGACTGTAACTGAACAACAATAAAAATAAATAAATCTTTGAATACTCTTTTTATCTTAAACACATGAGGAAGACAAATATCTTATGGTTCCACTTGTATGTGGAATTAAAAACAAACAAGCAAACAAACGAACAAGTGAAAACAGAAACAGATGTCAGAGGGGAGGAAAATAGGGGAATAGGTGAAAAAGGTGAAGGAAATAAAGTCGCTATAGTGATGTCAATATTGTGACTGATATTATGAAGAGAATTATTGGGGTCATCACATTGTAAGATATAAAATGTCAAATCACTATATTAATATATTGTATACCTTAAACTAATATAAATAACATCATATTATATAGCGACTATATTTAAATTTTTGAAGAGATGGAGAAAAGAACATAGAAGGGATTTTTCTGTTCTCTTTAGACTCATCCTTATTTCTCAAGTTTTCTTTTTAGTCTTTCTGTGTATTCAAAGAACTGTTTTCAAGCCTTCTAATAATTCCAATCTAATTAAATTATTCCAAACAGTTTTCTATATTTGCATCAAGGAACTATGAATTAAAAATAATGCTTAAAATGAAAAGTTAAGTCTTAAATTAAGGAAGAATTGTTCTCCCTTTAACTAATAAAAAATGACTTTAGAGCCAGATGGTATTATAATTCTAATCCATCGTTAAAAATTACCACTATTTAATTGAGAAGTATTTTGAATTTTGAGCAACCACTGTAAGTTTACCAATTCAAATTTATATTTTTTCAAATATATTATTTATGAGCAAGCAAAAGGAATATTTTTTTTTTAATTAGAAAAGATTCCTAGTGGGTCCAACAGGCTATTTTTAAATTTCTTTTTCTTGATAAAAAGAAATATTTTGGCAGGAAATTTCCTTAGATGGCTTCAAAATATGTTGTTTTAAGCAATATTTTTATTGAAATATTTCCCAGTGTTAGAAGCCTCTCACAAACATTTGAACAATTTATTCTCTGCCAATTTACACTGTCTTTGTAAAAATGTATAAAGCCTATTATGGTCACTCGAAAGGACACCACAGCTCTGAGACTAAAGTCACATGGACAAAATAATATGCACATAAGCAGTCACAAGGCAAAGAAGCAGCTTCTTTTTTATAGCATTAAAAAGGAAATTCATTTTTATACTAATTTATATCTTGGTCACCTTTATTAAATATTGAAGCAAAATAAAAGACTCGAGAATTATAATTTGGAGATGTTAGTAAAAAAAATATTTTCTAACTAGCAAATACAGAGTTTCAACTCTAATTTAATAAATTTTTTCTTTGAGGAAATTTTAGTAACTTTGTAGAGGGAGTCAAGGCCAATACCAAGGATGAAATGAAATGTTATCTGCCCTGCTGCAGGTGTTGAGACGCTATCTGCCCTGACTAATGCTGTAAATGTTTCTCTCCCACTTCTGTAAGCCCCTTCGTGCCAAATCTATACTGCTCCTCCCAATACCCTCCCCTGCTTAGCCCTGCATAAAAGGAATGCGGGGCTATTGTTCGGGGCTCAGAATTTGGAGTTTGTCTCCTCTGGGCCCGTGCACGTAAATAAAGATCGTGCTCCTAACCCCTCAGTGTCTGGTCGCTTCATTTTTCCGTAACAACTTTACTGTTAGTTAATTTATTATCATTTAGAGTTTCTTTGATCTGTTAAGGAAAGCACATAGGAAATCTTTGACATTTAACTTTAAAATTTTCTCTGTTTGATTGAGTCTTAGCTCTCTGTCTGTGTTTGATGAAATAATAAGTGTAAATTATCTTGGAAAGTCCCTTCCAGATTAAAAGTAATTAAGGAATGACTTCTCATTTGATCAGAAATATTTTCAGGAGAATATCCAATTCACATCAACTGTTCTGATAGTTAGAGTACATTAATTTTGATTATTTAATTTTGAGATATTTATGTTAGGACCATGTTTATAACAAAATAGATTAACAGCCAGCATAAAGCAAATAAGGCTGTCCAAATATCCAGCCGCTTGGAGCACATGCACATACAGTGGATTTTAACTTTTTTTTCATTTTAACTGAGCCAAACCAATTTTTTTTATCAGGGCAGCAGAATGGCTAGAGCATCTACTGGGCCATGCGGTTCAGAAAATAAGAAAATATATATTAGCTTTTTTACTTAGAATAAGGTGATATTAAAATAATTTTTGACTTTTTGTCTTTTTATTTGCTAGAAAAATTTAATCAATAGCTCTTACTTGAAACAAAATATAACTTATGATTTTTAAAAAATCACTCAACTGATATGGTTATTCCCAATGGCTATAAAATTCACTATACCCCATCAAAAATGATTTACTCATATGCATGTGCTTACTCAAAAGGTAAAATAAATAAATAAACACTCAACACATGGTATTAATCCCAAGGAAATAAAGAATAAAAAATGTAAGTAAAATTAATTTAGTAAAATGAGGTAAGATCTCAGTGGACTATGTATTTGCTACAGCTATCATTGCTGAATTTATAATTTTTACACTCATTGAAGAATAAAAGGTTGTGAAATGAAAATTGGGTCTGTACCTTCATGTAACTAATACCTGATTATTTAAGCATAAATCCTGTCTTCACAACTATCTCTACTTTGAATATGTGCCTTTACCTAATTTCACATAAAATTAAGGCTTTGACAAGCATTTAAAAAGCTTTTTATTTCAATTCTTTCAACATGATTACCTTTCAAAGCCAGATATTTTTATGTCCATACTTCCCAGTGTCCATTAATAAGAATGAGAGAAATAAAATAGAATATAGAACAGTAAAGGAGAATTTATTAGAGTTTTCTAAATTTTTATAGTACAGTCTTCCCTGGCTAGGTGAGGGTCTTAGGGACCTTTCTGTATCAGTGCACCATTTGGCATTGTTGTGAGAGGTTGAGGTCAGTTTCAATGAAATTTTCAAAGACTCTTTCAAGGTATGCCCATTTCATGTCCACACTGTCCTGAATGTTCAGCAGTTTTTGACCAAAAATGGCATGATGCCTGGGCCCCACCCTCCCTATTCACCTGATCTTCCCTTGAACTATTTTTTTTGTTTGTTTCCCCAGATGAAAAAAGCCCTCAAAGAGAAAAATTTTTGTCAAGGTGGAAAAGGTGAAACAAAAAACAGCATAAGCACTAAAAGGCATCAAAATAGAGGAGTTCAAAAACTGTTCTGAAGAGTGAAAAAAAGCCTCAATAGGCGTATTGCATCAAATGGAGAGTACTTTGAAAGTGACTGAAGTTTAATTGAAATAGAAAAGAAACTGACAGTAACCAGGGGGGGATAACAGGGAAAAGGAGGGGAAGGGTCATCAAGGAAGATGTATAAAGCCATCACCAAAGCCAAATTGGGGAAGGATTGAGGGTGGGAGGTTGGGATGGGTGGGTCTGGGGAAAGTGAGGGTAGGAAAATGTTGACAAAATTGAGAAGCCAAAGAACTGATATGTACAACCCATAAACATGAACTAAGAAGTGTAGAGATGATGGGATGGGCTGCAGGGTGGAGGGGATAAAAGGGAGAAAAAAATGAGGCAACTGTAATAGTATAATCAATAAAATATACAAAAAAAAAGAAAGTGAAGTTTAAACATGTAAGAATAAATACACAATTTTTATAAATAAATTCCATTTTGGGGGGTCCCCTTCTTATATTGTCATAAGCTGCTATCAGCCCATTCCCCACTTGTTTGATGAAAAATCAGAAAAAGTGACCCTGTGAATAAAGGTGGTCTGTTGAGTCACAGGCTGGTATAGAGAGTATCAGTTGCATTTCAGTTACCTGACACCCTCAAACTTCAGGTTTAATGTCAATGTCTTCTTGCAGAATAGAGTGTCTACAATGACAGATGGTTGATATTTTTTAGTTTAATCGTTCCTTTGACTTTTAATTGGTTTAAGATCACCTACCTAAGATGTACTGGAATTAGAATTTTAATCCAGAGTTTAGCTCCTGGGACCATACACCTGACTATGTGGATGTCGTTTAATTGTGCTTCACTGAACTTCCCTGGCTTTCATTATGTCTAAATGTGATAAAATCAGGGGGAAAAAGTCACTTTCTCTACCTTGTTATAAAATATCAGACTGAATCAAACAGGAAGTATGTTCCTAATTACTTCGTTTTATTTTTCATACAAACACCAATAATTTCATCTTTTCTCTATTACACAGTGTTTTCATTGTGTAACACATTTTAGGAAGAGGATACATTTTAGTACTTTTCAGAAATAATGTTTTGAAGTTCACTAAAAACTATCTTGCTACAAGAAAAATGAGACAATACAGCTTCATTATTGAGTAGAACTTATAATTGGCCTAACCCTACAGGGATTCTAACAAAAACAGGAAAATGGGGTTCTCCACAGGAACTTATTAAAATTTCCTACACACAAGAAGAGTAGTTAGTTGTTCTCCAGTTTATAAATATTAACTCAGTGCTTTTCTAACTAGAGCTTGGGCATGTCCAACTTGACAGTTCTGCAAAAGATATGAAGACCTTTTTCCTGGGTGTTAAAACCCGAGAAAGTTGAAATCACAGTTGTTTATCCTGAGAGCCCTCAGTGGAGAAAAGGAGGATCCAGGGTGGGTTATAAGGGTAGGTGGAGTTATTAGAAATCTAGTCTTAGAATTTTTAAAAGTACCAACAGAGACAAAGGGAAAGGGTGGTTCTGAGGAAATAGACTTTATAGGACTCATTTTTCCCCTATTTTGTTCAAAATCCCTACTGAAACAAAAGCCCTGCTAAAATATTCCATCCTGGTCTTTAAGGTTCTGGTTGATGTCTACCTGAGAAATTTTCTGCCTGTAGTACAAAATCTTCTGTCTGTGACCTAATAGAACAGTTTCGTGCAGTAGGACTGGAGTGGTTTTGAGAGGCCCTTCTTGTTTTGTTTTGCTCCTGTCTCAAGTTTGACAGACAGAGTTCTTTCTCTGATTTTTCCTTCAGAAGCATATTTTATAGAAATAATAGCAGCTTGTTTGACAAGAAAACCAACAAAGAAAAAAAAATTCATCTTAGTTTTAATGTCTGAATCTTAGCTGCTTGAAAATAAGAACTAATTTTTAAAATATAACAGAACATCATATCACATCACAAGCTGCACATCCCATTCAAGGAGAGCAATAAAGTTGCAGCTGTTCTGCTTTTAAAAGGCAAAACTGTACTTGAGAAACAATTTAAAAAAAAAAGGTAGAACTACCCAGAGAATATGTCTTACTCACTGGTGTCACTGATAATTCTCTATTGAAAACAGGCTTTAAAATCAAAATATTACAAAGATTAAGTGCTTGAAACTTTTGACTTTGGTAAAACTTTTACATCTTTAAAAATATAGAATACTTTTTACAACAATTCTTGACTCTTAACTCAAGATCTCTCTGAAGCCCAAGGTAAATAGTTGTTTCTTTTTTTTCTACATCTTTGAATCATTGAATTAGTTTTCAAAGTTTTTAAAAAAATAAAATAAAGGAGAACATTTTAAGCCATCATTGTTCATACTTAGAAAAATAAATATTAGCTGAGGAGTTATGTAATTTTTTCTGCTTTTCCCACTTCTGTTGAATTCTCAAATACACTGCTGGGTGAAGTGGGATTTATTATTATTATTATTTGTTCCCCTGATCATTAATGAAAAGACTTCACGAAGGTTTCTGTGGATAATGTATTTCAAAAATGTAATTGTTACTTTAAGAATTTTTATTGATGAGGATTGCACAGCTTAAAACCAGTAAGTTATCACGAAAGACATTTCCTAGATATTTTTTAAAGAACACATAATTTAAACATTTGAATCGAAGAGATAAAGACAGAGTAGTACATTTTAAAAGCATAGTACATAGAAGTAACAGCTTTTTCTTTTACAACAAAGAGAAAAACCTATGAAATAGAAATATAGGATTTGAAGGTTTTGAAGTAATTTAGGCTTTGGGTCTAATTAAGTCTGAGTATATAAAGTCCTGTGACACAGAAAACAAAAGGAAGTGAAAAATATTATTGTATAAAAAATGTAAAACACAAAACAGAGGAAGGAGATATCAAAACATGTTTAATAATTATGTGATCCTTGGGATTTATTTAAATTCTGTGAACAGGCTTCCTTGCATAAAAATGACTGATATTAGTGAGATATTCATACCCTTTAAATTATTATTTTCAAAGCACATGTAACATGCCCTGACACATAGTAGGTGCTATATACTATACATGTTCATTTTATTATCATTTTTGGAAATTTTAAATGTGAAAGAGTCAACCTGAAACAAAATCAGTTGAGATATTAGGAAAATATTTGTGTTTATATGGAAAACAGTGAGGGTGATTTCTGACCAAAAAGAAATTAATAGCAAGGAACTAGGGGTACAAGTATTTTCCAGTTTATTTCCCTTTCATACGTCATTGAATTCTTACACAGTTAGTTTCAAAATTTTGCACAACAAAGACCTAACTGGAGATAAAACCATGTAGTAACCCAATCATCCCAGAAAGGCTGAAATGATAGCAATTCCCCAGATATTTAGTTTAAAGGAGCAGAGAACAAAAGGCAAGGAAATAATGAAAAACACACTGACAGATCTGACTCAGGTCACAACTCTGTGGCAACAGGTCTAACATGCAAACAGCTCTCAAAATAATTTGGTGACAATAAATTACTTCAAAACATTATTGATTTCACTGCATATAAATTGACATATATTTCATGGTAGAAATATGATGTATTTGATTGTGGTCTGCTGCCCAAGAGCCCAATGACCTTTCAGGACGCATATGGACTACTTTACCGCTTCAAAATTTGACAAAATTCTCATTTCATATTCACATTTGGCTCCCCAATTATAAGATGAGGGATGTGAACCAATAGTTCTTTATGAGGGGTTAGTTTAAGTGAGAAATAATTGCATCACCCTTTGGGGCAATACTATTCACTTCACTAGAAAAAGGGAACTTATGAGTGGTTAATAAGTGGTTAATAAGAATTCAAAGAGGATTACATTCTATCCTGCTGTGCAGAAGTTTTTTAGAAAATGTTATTTTATTTTGGTAAGAATAATTATCATGAGATCTATCCTCTATTCAAATTTGTAAATGTACAAAACCATATTGTTGACTGTAGGTACAATGTTACACGGTAGATCTCCAGAGCTTATACATCTTGCTTAACTGAAACTTTATTCCTGTTCATCAGTAATTATCTTCTTCATCTCCCCCCAGTCCTTGGCAATCACCATTCTACCCTTCAATTTAAAAAAATTGTCTATTTTAGATATATCATAAAAATGGGATCATGACATAATTTCCTTTAGATTTATCCATGTTGTTGCATATGGCAGTATTTCCTCCTTTTTATTTTTTATATATTTTAAAGATTTTTTAAAATTTATTTTTAGAGATGGGGAAGCAGGGAGAAAGAGAGGGAGAGAAACATCAATGTTTGGTTACCTCTCGCATACCCACTACCAGGGACCTAGTCCACAACCCAGACATGTGCCCTGACTGGGAAACAAATCGGCAACCCTTTGTTTCACAAACTGCCACTCAATCCACTGAGCCACACCAGCCAGGGCGATTTCCTCCTTTTTAAAGACTGAATCATAGTCCGCTACTCCAGTACATGTACATAACACATTTTCTTTATCTATTCATGTGTCAGTGAACATTTAGGCTGTTTCCACATCTTGCCTATTATGAATAGTGATGCTATGAAAATGGGAATGTTAATATCTCTTTGAGATCCTGATTTCAATTCTTTTGGATAAATATTCAGTAGAGGGATTTTCATATCATAGACTTACTTTTAATTTTTCATGAAAAATTATATTGTTATTTTTTCTCCTGTATTCCCTCCAACAGTGTACAAGGGTTCCAATTTCTGCACATCCTTTCCAAAACTTGCTGTCTTCTGTTTTTCTGATAAAAACCCTCTTGAGAAGTGCGAGGTGATATTACACTGCAGTTTTGATTTCATTTCCTTAATCAGTGGTATAAAAATTTTAACAACCTGATACTAAAAAACACAGGCAACAAAAGCAAAAATAGATAGGGAGACTATATCAAACTATAAAACATCTGCACAAGAAAGAAGACAATCAACGGAGCTCAAAGGAAAAAATATTTGCAAGCATGTGTCTGATGAAGGGTGACTCCTGAGTATACATGAGGATATCCTATGACCCAATATCTAAAAATATAATAACCTGATTTTAAAAATGGGGTAAAGACTCAGACATTTCTCCAAAAAAGATATACAAATGACCGAATATATATATACACATACATACATATATATATACATATATATGAAACTACTTCATTTTAATACGAAATTTCTCTTCATGATCCTCAAGTCAGCATTTTTAAAAAGTCTTAATTTTTTGTTATAAAATTTACTCTTAGGGCTTCTTTAAATATATAAATACATCAACACCCCCACCACCACCAACAGCCACTCACTTCCCACCAGATTTAAAGTTAATGTCAGATGAATTGTCAACAACAACAGCAACAAAAAGCTATTACTGTTGTCCTAATCTTTCCCTTTTTGCTCTCCTCAACCAGTACCCCATTCTTTCTAGCAACCTCCCCTCTTAGTTCATGCCCTTGGGCCATGCATATAAGCTCTTTGTGCCATTTACTATACTGTTCTTAATATTCTCTTATTTCGTACCTACCAATTTGTACTTAATTCTTGCATATTTCCCCCCATTGCCTCCCTTCTCTCTCCCATTGACAACCCTCCAAATGATCTCCATACCTGTGATCCTGTTCTTGTTCTGCTTGTTTGCTTAGTTTGCTTGTTAGATTCAATTGTTGCTAGTTGTGAATTTATTGCCATTTTAAGGAGACTGCTCTTGCAGAAATTTTTATCAATAAATTCCAAAATTGTCTGTAGAATCTTTTGTATATTATTTCTGAACAATAGTTTTAACCCTGCATTTCTTCATTTTTTTCCCTAAGCTATTCCCTTACAGACAGAAAATCCATGTTTGAATATGTTCATATATTTAGCTTTGAAAGAAGTTTATTTTTCAAAATATATCAAATATATATTCTCTTGTTCTGACCCCTGGTTACTTCTCTAATAGATCAGCCTGAGAATATAAGTGAAAATACAATTAATCCCTGATGTGTGCCACCTCTAAGATTATATCTTTTCTTCAAATGCTCCCTCATTTTCCAACCCAGTTTTATTGATCAAAACTATTGATACATGTTTCTGCTCTCATTCTTCAAAATGAAATGCCTCCATGTGCTGTGTTTCTAGGGATATGTGTGGTCTTTGAACTAATGTAGAAAGAAAGTAAGCTAACAAAACTAGAAATGCCTCACAGGGTATAACCACCCCCTCCTCATTTTTCTGAAAACCCTTGTTTTCTAGTTTCAGTAGTCAGTATTGTGGGTTTTAATTAACATTGGAGTCTCCACTAGTAGTTTGGTGAAAATATTTAGATCTGACCTATAATAACTATTTTTAAAGATATTTAAACACCTTGCTAGATTGATTTATTATCTTGTTTTTAATAGTTATGTTTTTTTTTATTTGGAGAATGAAATTAGCTTAAGAAAATGTGTGATGATTTTCCAATAACCTCAGAAACAATAAGTGGCAAAAAGCTGGCTGTAACTGAAGCAATCTCTGACTTTAGAAAGCTGTGCTTTAAAATGACGCATTGTCATCTCTCATACTTTCTCATTCACTGTCTTTCTCTCTCAGTCATATTTCTATCATCTACCTTTCCACTGATCAATCTTTGTACATAGGTATAGTTCTAGCAGTCTCATCAAGCAACACAACTTCTTTTTGTATATATTTTATATCTTCTTTCATACTTACTGATGAAATTGATGAAGCAGTTCAATAATATAATTCAAATATAATATTGTCACACATTTATTGAATGGATTTTGTTATCGAAACTGTCAAGGAATTGAAAAGGCAAACATAAAATCAAGATGAGCTGTGTTTAAAAAAATTAATGTCTTTGTAAAAGTGATTATAAGAAAATTTCATACACCTCCCCCCACACACACTTAAGAGCAAATGCTTACCCACATGATATGCATAATGTATAAGCATATAAAAGTTATCTTTCTAACACATTACTCTAAGAAGAATCTCTATCTTTGCACCTGAAATAATGATCCACTATATGCAATACCTAACTATCATGCAGGGAAATTATCACTTGTAGGAAGGAAATATACTACTAATTAGAGTTAACAAAATAAATGTCATCCATCAAAAGTTACACTAAAGAAATTGGTCTAAATTATTTAAATGTGTCTGGTTAAAGTATGCTTTGTTTGCTTTTGTTCCCACTGTAGAATCCCTACATAAATGTACCTATCACCCTGGACTCTGAAGAAAATTGAAAGTTAGTTATCTTAAGGACATTAAAAATGCTCTTTAACATATTTCATTTTTATGATGATGTTGTGCTAACATCACATTACTAAAGAAAGGAATGGGTTCATTGAATGGGATTTTAAAATATATATCACATATATATATATATATACATACACACATATATATACATACACATACATATATATATAAAATGCATGTTTATATATAAAATATAGATAGTACAAACTATAGGATCATAAAGATTTTTTATTTCAAATAAAAACATAAAGTTTAACTTATTTCTGCAGTTTCATTTCAGAATAAAAAAAGTATAATGTGGAACAATCTCATGAGTTAGGCAGAATATCAAGAAAGTTGTAATTGATAAAGTAGGTCAAGAACAATTAAATAACTTCTTAACATGTCTACTCAATTCAATCATTCCTATAAATTATAATTTTTACAAAGTTCCCTTGAAAATATTGCTCTATTGTTTTTAAAAGATTTTAAAGGCCCATTCACATACATTTTTAAAAATTTCCTGTTAAGCATTTTCTTCATGATAAAGTCATTTTTTAGGGTTTTGATTTAATTAATAGACTGTATTCATTAAGGCGACTAACTGAAGACTGCCTACTGCTTTATTCAAAAGAAGTCGCTCCTGGACCTTTGTGTTTAATTCATTTCACTTTCCTTGATTCATAAACCATGAAAACTTTGATTTTATTCTGTATTTGTTTTGGTTCTCTGAATCAGTTTCCAAGGAATGAGGCTTATGAGTGAATTATATCTCCTCTATCAATATACTTCCTCACAAAAGCTTATTTTTTAATAGCCAATATGGGGCTTTTCTAGGCTAAGTATTTATATGTGCTTACTATGCAAAAGTGTTAATGAATAGCCTGAAATCTTCATGCTTCTTCTTATCAAAATCTGCAGGAAAAATAATATTAACAAAGCTCTTTTAAAAATTTAAAATGTCTATTTAAAGGGCTTTTTAAATTTAATTAATTACTGTGCACATAACAATTTTAGCATTTAAAAGGTTTTTAATAAGCACTTTGACAGAGTTGTTTCTTCTGTGAAGCCTATCTTCTGTATCTTGTTGGTTCCAATGTTGTTAGGTATGGACTCTTTTCTGAACAATTTTAGGTAGCAAGCTCTTGAGAGTATGGGGGGCATGAAGTGAAGAGAGTAAGTGCAGAAGAAGTGAATAGCTATTTTATTTTATTATTTTATTTTATTTTATTTTATTTTATTTTATTTTATTTTATTTTATTTTATTTTATTTTATTTTATTTTATTTTATTTTATTTTATTTTATTTTATTTTATTTTTTAAGTGAGTGAGAGAAACATTGATGTGAGAAACATTGGTTGCCTCTTCCAGGCACCTGGAGTGGGGATCGAACCCACAACCTAGGTATGGGCTCTGACAGGAAATGAACCTCCAATCTTTTGGTTATGGGATGATACTCCAACCAACTGACCAACACTGGTCAGGGCATACAGACCTTTTAATAACAACTATAAGATGGAGTACTCAAGTGCTAGAAAAGCAGTTCTTTACCTCGCTGTTCATAATGGGACTCAGTCCATTAACTTTGATGGGAAACAAAAAAATTACATCATTACAATAATCACTACCACCATATTTTTATTATTATAATTTTATAATATAATATATTTAAATACTGTATTTAATATTTATACTATATTTATTGTATTAATATATAATTAATTTATTATGCCTCAAAAATCATTTTATGTATCCACATGAACATATATATAATTGCTCTTTTCATAGTTTTAATATTTTATTAATGTATTTCAATTTAATTATATTCTTTTTGGTCCTAAATATTTTATGAACTTATAAAAATTATAGTTAGTGCACAGGCAACAAAAGCAAAAATAGACAAGTAGGCCTACATCAAACTTAAAACTTTTGTTCAGCAAAGGATACAATTAACAGGGTTAAAAGATACCTATAAAATGGGGGAGAATATTTGCAAATCATATATCTGATACGGGGTTAATATCCAGAATACATAAAGAAATCCTACAGTTCAAAAACAAAAAAGTCAATAATAGACACATCTCCAAAGATGATATATAAATGAACAACAAGTACATTAAAAGATTTTCAAACAAGTGCTGGTGAAATTGTGGAGAAAAGGGAACTCAAGTGCACGGTTGGTGGGAATGCAGACTGGTGCAGCTACTGCGGAAAACAGTTTGGAATTTCCTCAGAAAACTAAAAATGCCTTTTGATCCAGCAATTCCACTACTGGGATTACACCCTAAAAATCTGGAAACACCAATTCAAAAGAACCTATGCACCCCAATGTTCATAGCAGCACAATTTACAATAACCAAGTGCTGAAAACAGCCCTAAGTGCCCATCAGTAAATGAGTGGATAAAAAAACTGTGGTATATTTACACAATGGAATACTACACAGCAGAAAGAAGGAAGGAGCTTCTACCCTTCGCGACAGCACGGATGGAACTGGAGGGCATTATGTTAAGTGAAAATAAGCCAGGTGGTGAAAGACAAATACCATATGATTTCACCTGTAAGTTGAGGTTAATCAACAGAACAAGCAAGCAAGTAACCGGAGACATTAAAGTGAAGAACAAACTGATATTGAAAACAGGAGACGGGGGAGAGGATAAAGGGGGGAAACGGGAAGAGTGGTCAAGGAACATATATGGGAGACTCATGGACAAAGACAAGAAGGGGTTGGATCAAGGGTAGGGGATGGCTATGAGAGGGACAGGGGGAGTGGTGGGGGCAATGGACAAAACTGTACTTGAGCAAGAATTAAAAAAATGAAAAAAAAGATTTTCAACATCACTAGTCAGCAAAAAATGCAAATAAATACCACAATCAGATACCACATCTCATCCATTAGTATGACTATTATAAGCAAAACAGAAAATAATATGTCAGTGGGATGTAGAGAAGTTAGAAGCTTTGTGCTTTTTTGGTGTGATTGTAAAATAGGTAACTACTATGAAAACCAATATGGCAATTCCTCAAAAAAATTAAAAATAGAACTATCATATAATCTATCAATCACACTTCTGGGCATCTATTCAAAGTAATTGAAATGAATCTCAAAGAGACATTTGCACACCCATGTTAAAGTGGAAGCAATGCAAATGCCCATCAATGAATGAGTGGATAATAAATATGGTATATTCTGTATACAATAGCGATATATGTCCTAGTACATAGTATATTCTGAACTTTTGTAGCTGAGCATTTGAATAAACCAAGACTGATAATACTCCTGTACTCTTTAACCAACTTTTATCTGCTGATCCTTTCCTGCTCCTAAAAAAGGCATAAATTGAAAGGGAAGTTTATAAGTTCCATTTCAGATACAAGTAATAACTTGCAATTCAGGGCAGATTGATGGTAATTATCTTCAGGTCCCTATAGTACCAATATTAATGATAATTAATGATAATGGTGATTTACATTGGAAGCCCCTTAAATATGAGTAACTGGTTGTAAAACTGAAATTTCAACCTGATGAATTCACATGCAATCACTTATATTTATAGAACTTCCCAAAAGGATGGCACTAGCAATTGAAGTGAATTACTAATTGGATCTGGCCTTTCAATTTTATGTTTTAGTGCTACTTTATATAGCAGTGATTATTAAAGGAAATTGTTAAGCAAATCAAATAGTGGATTTATTTTTAGAAGAGAATGTTTAAGTATAAATTTTCTTAAGCCTTGCTACTAATTATTGTGGTTAATGATAGAATGGTAAACGTTTATGATTTCAGTCATGTTCCTGCTGAAAGTAGAAATTCGGGCATGGATTTCAGAAAATGAAAAAGATACAGGTAGAGTGAGACAGGGAGAAAAACCAACATAAATGTCTGTTGTGGAGGACAGTGTCTTTATATTCAAAATTTGTTTCCATTGGGATTTCCTAAGTGATACGTAGCCCACCTTCTTCAATTGCAAACTGAAATGAAGTGTTAAGCCTTCATTCACTGTCTTCCGCCCCATTGGTTGATGTTTTTGAAATATTAACTATCTCACATGGCCAGTTTGCATACATGCTGATGGTGAGTGGGTTTCTACACTAATAAAAGGGTGCTATAGCAAAAAATGAAAAAAGAAGTAAGTGGCACACACTCGAAGTGGTAGTTTGTCAGCCTGAGGAGAATCAGAGCTAGGACAGTGCCGTTTGTTGAAACGGCAGGTGCGCAAAATGGAGATGTTCTGGAGTACAAGAAGTTTCTGCTATCGTCCTCCCCTTGTGCAACTCAAACTAACTCAGGTCCCACATTAAGTCTGTTCATTCAATGAGTCTACAAGGTGACAAGTTCCAAATTCACCAAGAAGCTCAATACAAGATAATTGTTGAATCGGTCCCTGATGCCGTCACTGATCCTGAGGTCATAATTGATACTAATAACTCTGTCCCCAGGATACTGTAGATTTCCCGTATTAGCTGTTTCAAGGAGGTATAAACCAGACTTTTTTATTTCCCTTGACAGGCCACAGTTCATTAAAAATTGTTTATTAATAGTTTTCACAGAGCTGGAAACACCTAGTGGGAATGTTGCTGACATACTTTTCTCTTCCCACAATTTTTAGCTGTGGCTGTAGCTTTCCTCTCTGGGAGCCAGAACCTCTAATCCCATGACCTCAAGGGCAGGAAGATTAAGTTCAATTATTGGGATACTAGAGACCAGCGAGAAAAGCCAGTCCTGTTTTCACCCATTTATTCCGCGATCGGGTGCATACATTATGGTCATTGATTGATACTGCCTCTTAGCTGACAAATTAACTCTGTTAGCAAAAGGAAAATCTGGTTTTCTGCTAATCTAGCTGCCTCCTAATGATGTGGCATGTACTTGTATAAGTGGACACCATGGTCATGAACCAATGTTACAATTTTTTCAAACAAGTGGTGCCTTGCTTCTGAGGCAATATTATACAGGATCCCATACTGTTAATTTCAATATTCAGAAAAGACACATGTAGTGCTCATGGCTCCAGTTCCAGAAAGGATAAAGTGCTTCTGTTATATGTTGCAAAGTAGAGTGGGTTGCAGAGTGTCCCCCAAAACTCATGCCTACCTGGAACTATCTAGAATATAATCTTATTTGGATATAGGTCTTTCTAGGTGTAAAGATTAGTATGAGATCACAGTGAATTAAGGTAGGCCTAAATCCAATAACTTACACTCTTAATAAGAAGAGGACACAGAAACAGAAAGAGAAGGCCATGTGAAAACAGAGACAGCAATTGGATTCTATAGCTACACTGCAAGGAATGCCTGGGACCACCAGAAACTGGAAGAAGAAAGAGAGGATTCTTCTCTAAATCCTCCATACGAGTGCGGCTCTGTTGACACCTTGATGTTGAACTTCTAGACTTTAGAACTGTGACAGAATAAAATTACTTTTTGCTTTAAGCTATCCAGTTTGTGTTCATTTGTCATAGTAGGTCCGGGGAATAAACACTCAAGCATTCTGTTGTAACTAAGTGGTTATCAAGTGTCTGGACAGTGTCCTCAAGGAATGATATGATTTTATTAGAGCCATTCTCTTAAGGAAGGAAGTAGTATCTTACTTTCATAAGTATTTTCATAATAGATGATGATGTAGAGCAGTTTTTTATGAGCTATTGGTTATTCATTAATCTTATTTGGAGAATGGGCTATTAAAATCTACTGTGCTTTTGTAGTTATTTTCTTAGTAGTTGCTCTGGGAAAAATAATACACATTTAACTTAACACAATCAACTTAATATTAAAAATAGCATTATTTCTTTAAACTATGGGTTATTTTATTACAGTTTAGTTGTATCGCCTCTCTTTTCTGCTGTCATTGTCCTATACATTACCTCTATATGTGTTATAAGCCAACCAATACAATGTAGTATTGTTTTATACAATCATAATACAAAGAACTTAAGAGAAAAAGGAGAAAACAATATATGTGGACTTGCACATTTACCCACACATTTTTTGACACTCTTCGTGTATTTATGTGTATTTGTGTTATTATCTGGTTACATTTCTCTTCAGACTATATGTCTTTCTTTAATATTTCCAGTAAGATAGTTCTGCCGGCAATAAATTCTTTCATTTCTCCTTATCTGGAAATGTTTTTCTCTATTGCCTCTGGACTCTATTATTTCTGATGAAAGTTAGTCATTAATTGTACTATTGCTCCCAAGATGTAATAAGTCATTTTTATTTTGCTGATTTTAAGATTTGTTTTCTTTGCCTTTCAACTGTTTGATTATGATATGTCTGGACGTGGTATTTTTGTATTTTTCCCTACTTGGCATTCATTAAGCTTCTTGGTCTGTATATAATGTTTATTGAAAAATAGGAAATATCCAGGCAAAACCTTCTCAAATATTTTTTTCTGTTCTTTCCTCTTTCACCAGCAAGGACTTCAGTGTGCATGTGTGTGGACATGACCCACTGAACTATGAGGCTCAGATCGTTTCTCCTCTTTATTTGTTCTCTCTACTCTATGGACAAAAGTGTTTGTATTTACCTACCTTCGAGTTCACTGGCTGTTTCTCTGCTGTACTAATTTTACTGTTGGACTCAACTGAATTTTAACTTCAGTTTTATACTTCTCAAATCCCTGAATTCCATTTGATTCTACATATAATTTCTAGACCTTTCTTGTTATTCTCTATTGTTGAGTCATTTAAATCCTAGTTTTTAAAGATCATTTTAGTATGGTCTCCTTTAATGTTTTGGATATGTCTTATCAGCCGAGACTAACATCTGTACCTCTCAGAGACATGTTTTTGCTGAGCATGGGTCACATTTTTTTGTTTCTTTCTATGTCTCATATTTTTCGGTGTGGTGATGGTGGTGGTGGTTGAAAACTGGTCTTTTAAGACATTATATTATAGCAATTTTAATTGTGTCTATAAACTACCTCACTCATTGTGTGTGATCCCTGATGTCACTGTATTATTACTATTATTATTATTATTATTATTAAGCTATGGTGGTTTTGTTGAAGTTATCCTGATGTAAGCACACCTTACTGGTCAGTTAAGGATTACTCAGAAGTTGTTTTTGAAACTTTGAGCTGGTTAAGACTTTCACCATTTGCTAATAATTTATGTTTTAGTTGTAAAGTAGTTTCAAATTCCAGGTCATTTCTAAGCATTCCCTAGCATTTCCTTTACACATCACTGTCTCACATGCTCTCTGCATATGTCCTCAGTCACATGGACACCAGTGATGTGCTCGATGTGTTGACAATGGCCCTCTCAGGCTGTCCTGTGCCTACTGTATGTGCATAAAGCCCTTTCAGTCAGCTGAAGGTGTCTTTTAAAGGTAGCAAACCCTTCCTTCGCTCATCAAACTTTTTGGATCCCCCTGGTAAATGTGACGAGCTTGTGTTTGTGATATAGTCTTTCCTATAAGTCAGCCTTTGGTCCCTGCTCAGGTTGCCTGATCCAGGACTTAAGAACCAAAAGCACCAAGTCACCTGTATGACCACTAGTGCTATAGGTGACACCAGCACCAAGAAATAACAGGGAACCAACACAGGCGAGACTATGTTATTCGCTCGCATTTTATGAATGCAGTTTCATTCAGCTTTTATTAGTGCAGATTTAGTCCAAATCTATACTAACCTAAAAACAATACTAATCACTTAGAAACAATCAGTAGTAACATCACACGAGAGAATTGGGGGATAACAAACCTGAGTCCCAGGGTCTCTGTCTGTGGGTCCTGAACACAGCACGACGGGCAAGGGAGTTGTCAGTGTCTTGTAAAGAAGGATCTCCAAAGCCAGGTGGGGAGCGGGTCAGATGAAGCCCTCAGTCCAGCAGGCAGAGCCTCTGGAGGCTGATGCCACGGGAGATCAGTGTGGCGTGGAACAGCACTCCGGTGTGTGGAGCTCAGCTGTCTCAGCAGTGGTTTGGAGTCTGCCTCAGTTATACCATGAAAGTGGTGTATTCCACCCTTCTGGGTCTCTTGATAAGCATAAGTGTCTTGGCTATCTTAATGGTTAGCGGGAAATTTCCCCAGGATCCTGTGTATGGGTGGTCCCATTCTGCAGACATGGCTGTTCTGGTCACATGTGCAGATATCTTAGGTGTGTCTCCTTGCCAGACATGGTGCTCTGACTTAGGGAGTTTCCCTCTTGAACCAAAGTGTCATGGCTGACTGGTAGCCATCTTGGTTGACATAAGCGACTCTATTTTGTTTTATATACTTTATGCTATCGTGATCAGACCAATGCCATTTTATTGGTCCCACTCTACAGAGTAAATAACTAGCTATTTGGCTTTTGCTTGCTCCATCCAGGACCACAATTTGAAGCTCTTCAAGTCTCTCCTTTTTCCTATTATCTACTCATGAAGTTGCTACTGTTACTACTAACTCCCATGTTTTAAGGTGTTCTCCACTCCTTTCTAATCTGAAGACATCCATAATTTAAGGAAGCTGTTGATTTTCATGACCAGTCTGCTGTGGTTAAACCTCGATGCCATGGAGCTAGGTAGGAAATAAGAGCTATACAGGCAATAACATGACAGAGTTGTAATATATTCTTACCCAAAATTTAGTAGTTTTTCATAAATATCTGCTTCCCAATGTAGTGAATGCCTTCATTAATTTTCATAGCATTAAAGCGGTTTTTTGGGCATCAATTTTCATTTAGTTTTATTATTTTTTATTTACATGAAATACCAACTTCTTTATTCTGCCACATCGTGATGTATCTTTAAAATTAGTAATATATACAATAAAAATTTTTGCGTAGCATGTTTAAATAGTTGTGAAATTCCTAACAATTTTGATTTCTGATATCCTTTGGTCTTCCTTTTAGATATAACCCTAATATAACTTAACGTTTCAAATATGCTCTCATTTGACTCAGATGGTGAATAGGGATTATTGTCCTGGAATTCTGAGAGTTAATTAAAATTTTAAAATAATGTATATTAATACCATAAGCACAAGTGTCTGAATGGATGGTGCTATTGTCAATAGTGCCATCATTCCCAAAACTGTTTTAACATTTAATGTAGTAAGATTTGCTATTTCCTCTAGTAACAGCGATTATCAAGAAAGAAATCATTAATCCTTGATTTCTACCCCAGGTGTACCACTTCTTGGTAGTCAAGCTTTCTACCCACATTATAGGGACATGGATGGCCAATTTGATAAGCTGAGAAAACAAAGTTTAAAAATGTTTTCTCAGGTCAAGCTTAAGGTATTTGCTAGTGCCATGTGTTAGGCAATGAAAGAGCCTAGTGTTTGGGGGTGGGGACTTCAATCTGTTCTCAAAAACATGAAATATGAGTTATTTTAATGATGTTTATTGTGCAAAAATGCTTAGTAACAAGAATATTTAGTAGTACATTCTTTCAAATACATTGTGCTATTAAATGTAACAGAGAATCATAATTTCTACATATGATTAAAAAACAGCTGTTGTATTTATTCTTCTACATCATTTTCCTCTCATAAATATACAAAATTTATTTAAAACTTCAACATACTTATTCAGTAAATATTCATCACATGATGAATTTTCACACTACAACCTACATGTTATCAGAGTTGTTACTTCTCAGCATCAAGAGGGTTAATGCTAAATTCAAAAAATCGCATGTCAAAAGTTCTTTGCAAATCTAATATCCAGTGCCCTAAACTTGTAAGAAGTATATTGGTACTGAAATGTAAACATCTATCTGTTTTTATTTCCCAGTGCCTTTAAATAACAATAAATACATAACATTCTAAAAATGATTTCTCTGACATATTTACAGCACAATGTTTATTTTTGAAGTGAAAGGCAAAGTTAAAAAAAACTATTTCCTGCAAAGTTAAAATAACTATCTTTAGAAGTGAAACAGTGGTCAAAATTAACATATAGTAGCCACAAAAAGAAAACTGTCACTTTGAACAGAGTGACAGCTGCCAGAGGAAAGTGAGGAGGGGAGAATGGCAGAGAGCAGGGGAAAAGATTAGTCCGAGAACATGTCTGAATGGCCCATGGACATGGACAACGGTGTGGGGATTGACTACGTGAGTGGGGGGCTGGATGGAGGAGGGCAGGGGGGGAATTGGGGCAACTGTAATAGAATAAACAAGAATAAAAAAACAAAAACAAAAAAATAACATGACGACAGACACACAAATCATGGAAATATTAAGTGCTTAAAACAACAGTATTTTTATATAGACTCCAGAGTTTAAATCCAAAATGAGTGCCATCATAATGTGCTAGATGTTGTAAAATATGCTTAATAAACAGAAAAAAAAAAGAACACTGAGATGGAGATGATATCAATAGTAGGTAAACTGGCTGATAATAGAAAGATTTATAAACCAGGGTAAGTTTGGAAAGCAAGACAATAGTTTGATTTCCAATTGTGGAAGCATGGTCTCCCCACTCTGTGGGCACTGATTGGAAAGAAGAAAGAGAAGAATTGCAGAGAACTGATAGAAGTCAGCAACGGTGGGTAAGAGGAAAGCTTACTTTCACTCAGACTAGTGTGATGTTGTTAGAAGCAGGAGAAAAGGTAAGGACTGGAGATGGGAATTTCAAGTTAGAACAGAAAGACTTTCTGTTAGATTGAATTCTGTAATACGAATAGGATCAGAGGAGGAGAGTTTTCCAGCATGATGCCCTGGTTTTAGGTTTAAGCCACTGGGGTAAAGCTGGTATCAGTTGTGGAAATGGAAAATACAGGAGAAGTTTAGAGAAGTATCAATCCAAACAACTGTTATGGGAAACCTGATTTTGAGATGCTTTTTGACATCCAGACTGAAATGTTGGTTATTGTTTTAGATATTTTGGTGTTGGGTTCAGAGAGGGGAAGGGAATACATGAAATATTGTGGACATCATCAGCTACAGAGGGCATTTAAATACATCGAGAGAGACAAAATGATGTTGGAACTGAATGCAATTAGGAAAAAACAAGGAGCAAAGAGCTGAATCTGTGGCCCTGCAATACTCACAGGTTGGTTAAAGGACCAAGAACCAGGAAAGGAGATGAAAGCAGACATTTAAAAGGCTGTTCATTGACCTTACCTCAATGAAAACATGTTCACAAGAACAGGCATGTGTTTCCATTACTATAACAAGGGGAAACTTTAACAAATTAGTTGTGGAGGTAAAAATCCTATTGCACCTCAGATGAGGAAGAGATTACTTCTGACAGGGATTATTTTAGGGTTCTTTTTTTTTTTTAATTTCTACTTTGCTTTGTTCTTTTTAAAAATAATCTGTTCTTATCAAAAGTCTCTCTTAAATGGACAAAGGGTCAATGTATCAGTCTTCCTTCAACATTTCTTCTTACTCTAGTCAGTGCTGCAGACACTAAAGTTTTATGGTATGGTCTTCTGCTATTGTCTCCTGGAGTGTCTTGATGTTTAACCTATCTCTATATGGCTTTTCATCTATCCCCTTACTCATATGACAGCTGCCCGATTCATCACAATTTCCTTTTTTGTCACGTAATGTGGTGTTCTATGCCCCTTATACAAAAGTGAACCCAGTCCCGAACAGAGATCAATGAAGGTCATATTAAAAAGAAACAAGTAGAACTGATAGCCATGAAGGTCCAATAGAATTTTAACATGTAAACATGCTATTATATAAATGACTAAATCTGTCTCATGACAACAGCTTGAATTTGCATAGTATTATTATTTTTTAATTCTGGCAGAAGAAGATTAGAAAATTTAAACCTGATGGCTCTATAGTAGTTTAAATACACAGGTGATTATGAACCCTCTTTCCTCAATCCAGTAAGTCAGGCTTAAAATGTGAAACTACCTTTTGCTGCTCACGAAGTGTTTCAATCATTTCTCCTCATCACTTCTACCCCATATGCAAACGAACTACTCATCTTGCTCACATAAGGTCCCTACACACAAATCGCTTTTATTCATTTTTGAAATTTTGTCTCACCCCTTTTTTCCTGCCTATAGTTATTTTCGCCATAAACCATGATGACACTGATCTCATTTCAGCAAATATCATATACATACATTAATATTTCTCTTTCAGACACTCTACCCTGATGTTTCTATTGTGGGGCCTTCTTCTCTACTCTCCTGGACTCTCAGTGACAGTGGTTTTGACATTGGTTGTGTTCTGACCTGCCAATGTTCACCTCTGTATCATTGGTCCATGGTTTCCTTTATTTACAAAGATTTGAACTCCAGACCTTGTAATTCTCACCATTCTCAATTACCTGACTGCCTGTTCTCTCATACAACTCTGTCTAAGTTTACATGTAACATTTAGAATCTTTCTCTTTATATAGGCTCTGGTAATCATCTATAGATGTCCACATCTATAGTGAGAACTCTTCCGAGTCTTTGTATGATTTCTCGAATTTTTTAAGACAGTAAAATATTAACTTCTTTTTAGATTTGTAATCAAAGGCACAGAATTTAAGTTGGATTTCACTTTTCCTACTCAGCATCTTATTCCAACTCTCCTCCATGTACTAAACTTATTTTTGTTTTCAAAATGGTTCACTTATCAGATTCTCTGACATTTTCAATGTTCTTATTCCACTTATGCAATACCTTCATTCCTAAAATGCATTGTCATTACCACAAAAATATCAAGTAAAAGAGTTTGAAAGAGAAAGGGAGGGGTCAAGTCGGAGAACATGTAGAAAGGACCCATGGACAAGGGCAACACAGGGGGAGGATTGAGGGTGGGAGAGGGGGTGTGGACAGGGCAGAGGAGAGTAATGGGGGAAAATGGGGACAACTGTATTGGAACAACAATAAAAAAAGTGAAAAAAATATGAAAGAGAAAAATGCTCTAGATAAAAGACTTCTTATAATACACCCAAATCTGTACTTTTCCAGTTAGGGAATACCACCCCAAAAAAGCACCTGAGGCTTGTTTTAGTTCATTCATAGTCAATAGTAAGACTATTTCAAAGAATTTGATGAACATCCTCAAAGAATGCATCTAAAGAATACCATGCAGTTACAAGGTATTTTATTCTATTTACTAGTTGTGCAGGGAACACTAGAGATGAACTGGAGCTCCCTTTAAGGTTGAGCTTCTCTAATCCACTGTATGAATGTTTAGCATGAGCCAAGTAGCAGGTCAAGCAAATACTCAGTTCTGTGCTGTGGCAGATAATTCTCCTGTAAGCTATGATTTATTCTAAACTGCGCATGGTCATTTATATCTCTGTCTAGACTACTGCAGAGCAATGGATCTTCCTACGCTGATAGATATGTACTATATTTGCACTGCACTAGGGTAGTTAACACAACCATGGGCTAGTGAACACATGAAGTGTGGCTCATTCAGCTGAACTGAGTATTTTATTATGTACAATTTAAATTAATTTAAATTGACATATTTTGCTAGCAGTTACGTAATTAGTAAATCTTTAGAGGTATGTCCTTGCAATTTTTTGACATTTAGGTTTTTCATTCATCCATCCCTCATTTCCCTGGGAGAACTGGTAATAGGATGAGTTAAAGGGCAAAAGTATCTCCCTGCATGTGAAGAAAGATAGATGTATCATTGACTAGGGGATTAAGCAAAAATATAAAAGGGAGATGACATTGCCTAATGTAGGTGAAATAATACAAAATTTGAAAAAGATTTAAATTACTACAAAATATTAGTAGTTATATTTTTATTTCTTGATAGCAATGCAAAATATTGACAGAAGAAATTGTATGTGGAATTTAAAGGAACTGTTACAGAATGTCCTGAAAAATAGGTAAAGTTACATTTTGAAGACATAAAGTTAAAAACATGAATTGAGAAAACTGTTTCGTTCATAGGACTAAGTATTAATTTTCCCCCTAAATTACCGGATCACATTTGTTAAGTGAGTCGGTGCTCTAAATTTTCTTTTCTCATTTGTGAAATGAAAGGATGACATGTCATGATATCTGAGTATCAATCTATTTCTTTTCCCATTTCAAAATTTTAAGTTTGCAGCTGTTTCAGTAGCTAAAAAAGTCTCCAAATATATGATTGTGAGCAATATTTGGTTAAGTAGTTGACATCACGCAGCATTTTCTCCTTTCCTCCCTCTCCACAAGGAGAATATTTTTGTTCGGCACTATGAGTAGTCCTGAGGGAAAAGAAGTTAGAAGAAAAACTACAGACGTGAGGAAGAGCAGGATATAGAAGCAAGCCATATCACTTAGCAAGAGTGAGGAAAGGAATATCATTATTTGTTTTTCATGTCACAATTGACAGCACTACCCACAAACTTTCTGCTACCCATGAACACTTTAGGAATGGTTAAATTAACATAGAGCTATAATCAATTTGGGGAATTTTGTGAACTTTCTTATCTGATTCAAAAATCTTCTATATTTCAACACAGACTGAATATAAATGTTGAAGCTGAGGGATTGGAAATTACACACAACTAGTAATAGAATGTTTATATATTCAAAATATATATATATATATTTTTAAACAGAAAAACTGTATCCTATGTAATTTCACAAATCACTTGTTAATTTATCCCATAATTTATTTGTTACAATTGATATCAAACTATCATTAGAATTCCTGGTCATTTTCTTATAAATATTCTGAAACAATATCTCTGTTTATTAAGTATTATGTATCCAAAGACTTCATAACTGTCAATGTCAAGAAATGTCCATGCCAGTCATCATGGTTTCTGGAAGGCTTCTCACAATTTTATATAGAGTTACTCAAGCTCAACAACTAAGGCTTTCCCTGAGCCTCTTACTGTAATGAATCTCATTGGTTTTTATTTCTTCATTACATTTATTGGGTGAAATTGGTTAATTAAATTACATGGGCCTCAAGTGTACACTTCTATGACACATCATCTGTATATCGCATTGTGTGCCCACCTCCCCAAGTCAAGTCTACTTCTATCACCATATATTTGGCCCCCTTTACCCTTTGCTACTTCCCTAACGTTTTCCTTCTGCTAACCACCGTACTGCTGTCTGTGTTTTTTAGTTTTTCTTTGTTTCTTTGTTTTCTCTGTTCATTTTTTGCATTCAGTTTGATATATCATACATGGTTCTTGATGTTTTCTGACATTTTGCTTAGCATAATGTTTTCAAGATTCACTCATGTTGTTGTAAATGACAGTATTTCATCTTTTCTTATGGATGAATAGTGTTCCATTGCATATATCCAAAATATGTAAAAAACTCATACAACTTAACAACAAAAAAACAAACAATCCAATTAAAAAATGGACCGAGGAATGAACAGAAACTTCTCCCAAGAAGATATACAAATGGCTAACAGGTATTTGAAAAGATGCTCAACTTCACTAGCTACTAGGGAAATGCAAATCAAAACTACAATGAGGTACCACCTCGCATCTGTTAGAATGGCAAAGACAGGTGATAATAAGTGTTGAAGAAGTTGTGGGGGGAAAAAAGAGCCCTCCTTCACTGCTGGTGGGAATGTAAATTGGTACAGCCATTACGGAAAACAGTATGACACGTCCTCAAAAAATTAAGAATAAAATTACCATATGACTCAGCAACTTTCTTCTGGGTATCTACTCCCAAAATTTAAAAGCATGCATAACCCATAGACACTGACAACAGCATGGTGATGGCCAAAGGGAAGCGGGCTGGGGGCAGGGTGTAACTGGGCAAAGAAGGGGAAATGGTGCTATGTGTAATTGTGTCAACAATAAAAATAAAGTAAAAGAAAATTCACAAAGATCTGTGCACCCCTATGTTTATTGCAGCATTATCCATGGTGGCCAGAAATGAGAACAACTGAAGTGTCCTTCAATAAATGATTGAATAAAGAAGATGTGGTGCATATATAATGGAATACTACTCATTGGTTTTTGACAGGGGTCCCTTGATAGCAGTGTGATCTAAAAGCTTCACAGGACTCTTTCCCTGAGGATCCAGCATTCACACTACTAACATCCTTTCCTAAATAAAGGGAAAACTTTTGAAGCTAACGCGATCCAATCGAATTTACTATGGATCCATTCTTTTGTCCTTTTCTACTGTTACGGAAAAATGAAACGACCAGACACTGCGGGGTTAGGAACACGATCTTTATTTACGTGCACGGGCCCAGAGGAGACAAACTCCAAATTCTGAGCCCAGAACAATAGCCTCGCACTCCTTTTATGCTGGGCTAAGTTGGGGAGGGTATTGGGAGGTGTAGTATAGATTTGGTGAGAAAAGGGTTTACAGAGGTGAGAGAGAAGCATTTACATCATAAGTCAGGGCAATTAGCATTTCATCTTTGGTATCAGCCTTGATTTCCTCTGCATTCCCCTCTGTGGGTGCTTAGACAGCGCTTTCCTCTGTCTCTGCATCCAGAAATGGGATCCTCTGCTCCTGTTGGGGGTCTAGTACTGGAGATGGTGACAGGTAGCGATGGCTCAGGGACGGTCCACTCCTCCTCCCCGTCTTGGCAGGTCCTTCTCAGCTTTAGGGCTGGGATTTGGCCTGGTCCCTGTTCTGGTCCCGGGTTGGTTTCCTCAGGGTCAGCGGCGGTCTTGGCTCTGGTGTGATGGATCCATGGAGTAATACCTGCAACTTTTAAGGCGGTGGGGGTAGTTAACAGTATTAGGTAGGGCCCAACTCATTTGGGTTGGAGGGACTCTTTTTTCCAGTCTTTTATCCAAACATACTGCCCTGGCTTATGGGAGTGGGCTGGCCCCCCTGTTGGCACTATTTCTCGCCCAAGGTGGGCCTGCCTGACTCTCTCTAATTCTTGACCTAGGGCTTTGAGGTAGGAGGCTTAGTGGGCCTCCCCTAAGGTGGTGAAGTCTGTGGTAGTAGGGATTCGGGTTATAGGGGTTGCCTTTCCATATAGGATTTCATATGGGGTGTACCCTGCCGAATTTGGGGTGCACCTAACTCGGAAGAGGGCAAGCGGCAATACATCTGGCCAGGGTAGGAGAGTCTCTTGACAAAGTTTTCCTAGAGTCTCCTTTAGAGTCCGGTTCATTCATCCTACTTTGCCCGAGCTTTGAGGTCGGTAGGCAGTGTGAAGCCTCCATTTTAGTTTTAAGGCTTGGGTCAGCAGCTGGATCACTCTTGCAGTAAAGGCGGGCCCGTTGTCACTTTGGAGACTGAAGGGCATGAGTTCCACCATTACCGGCTCTTGTTCCGTGGCCAACCCCGGCGGGTTGTTTTCTGCACAGACCCCAGAGTATTTAGCTCAGGGAGGGTCTGGGGCTGACACTCCATCTTCCTGGTGGAACCTATATTCTTCTTCTCATGGAAGTAGTAGGGCAATAGTTCGTGGCATGGGGAGGTCCAGGGAGGCCCCTTCTGGCCGGGAGGTGACCCGCGCTGCTGGCTTGGTCAAGATATCTCGGCCTAGCAGGGGGATAGGACAGTCTGGTAGGTAGAGGAACTCATGGGAGATCTGGTGGCCCCCAAGTTCGACCTTCCGTGCCTCACAAAATTTCTGGGGGCTAGCCAAGAGTCCAGTGGCTCCCTGCATGAAGACTTCTTTCCCCGTGGGGGCCCAACTGGGACGGTGACTACTGAGTGTTCCGCCCCTGTGTCTACCATAAGTCAATGTCCTGGCCCCCAACTTTGACCCTGACCATAGGCTCCTGGGGACCAAAGGTGATGGAACCCGGTCGCCCCTAGTCTTGGCCAAACCTGGAGAGGGTCAATACGTTGGGGGCTGGTGGTGGTAGGATAGCCTGGCTGGCGGGCGTCTCCTCGTGCTTCTTGCGAGCTGGACAGTCTCACTTCCAGTGCCTGCGCTCCTTACAATAGGCACACTAGTCCTTTTCTACCTTGAAGTGTCCCTATTTGTTGATCGGGTCACCCCTGGGGGCCAGCCTCCCTAGTGCGGCAGAAGCAGGGTGGCCTGCATTTTCTGGTCCTCAAGGCGGGCTGCTGCGCCACCTCATCTCGATTTTCATATACTTTATTGGCGACCGCTAGGAGTTGATTTAAGATCATTCCTGTGAAGCCCTCAAGCTTTTGGAGCTTCCTCCTGATGTCCACAGCCGATTGAGAGACAAACGCCATGGCTACCAAACTTTGATTTTCAGCTGCCTCTGGGTCAAAAGGGGTAAACACTCGGTATGCCTCCATCAGCCGCTCAAGGAAGCCTCCGGGGTACTCATCTGACCTTTGGTGTACAGTGGCGACCTTAGCCATATTAGTGGGCTTCCTGGCTGCCGCCTTTATCCCCTGTAACAGGGAGTGGTGATACAGATCCAAGGCGGCCCGCCCTCGCTCAGTGTTTGGGTCCCAAGTGGGTTGTTGTTCGGGGGCGGCGCGGCGCGCATAATCTGAGGGATCTAGGGTTCCTGCCGGGGCATGCGCTTCAAGGTAGTGCCGGGCCTCCTCTAGAATTTTTCTCCTCTCCTCAGTGCTGAACAAGGTCAGGAGGAGTTGATGACAATCGAACCAGGTGGGCCGGTGGGTTTGGAAGATCGAGTTTGTGAGCTCAATCATGGCCTGTGGCTTCTCCGAGAATGGAGGGGCGTGGTGTTTCCAGTTCAGGAGGTCAGTAGTACTGAATGGCTGGTAGTAATAAGTAACCGGTCCAGGCTGGACAGACCCGTCCTCATTAACTCTGGGTGCTACCTGCACCTCTCGGAGTGGCATCTGAAGAGGGGGCCAGTGGTTTCTAAGTCTGCTAGCTACGGGTGATGGGTCTGGATGGGGCAGGGCTGGGTACCGAACTGGGGAGGGCTCCTGGGGAGACTGATGCCCCTGGGGTGAGATAGAAGGCGGAGGAGTCAGGGGCTCCTGCAGGGGAGCCGTAGGGGGCACCTGTGGACAACATAGCCTTGGGTGTGCCCCGCCGGTTGCTCCTCTACGGCGACCCTGAGTCCCCGCGCACTTACTAAGCCAGCTGGGCATATCTTGGGCCAACTCCTGCCATCTATCTATATAGGAAAACTGATTGGGATGTCCTGGCTTTCCTGTAACTTTCAGGTGAACTGCTCTTATAGTGGATAGATTTAATGTTCCCTCGGGGGGCCAGCCGACCCCAAAAGTCGGCCACTCTGTAGTACAAAATGTCTCTAATTGGCCCACATCAAATGATGGGTCCTGCCCTTTAAATTTGCTGAAATTCTGCAGCATACAATCTAAAATCGTAGAAGGTCCGCCCCCCATGGCTTCCCTCCCATACGGCGCAGACACACAGAAGGTGGGGGCACTCGCTCGTCCACCTGGCCTGCTCCCTCACGGGACGAAGTCGGTCTTGGCTAAGGTTGCCCCTACAGAATTCAGGGTTAACTGTCAACCGTTATGCCGTACGACCTGACACAGGAACAGCAGGTTGGGACCCACTCTCGCTCCACAGGCAATTGCCCGAGGAGCCACAATCACAGACACACTTGGGTTCACTCTCAAACATTCAGAGGCTATTCAGTTCCCTCCCCAAGACTATCACCCATAGAAAAACACAGACACACTTAGGTTTACTTTCAAACATTCAGAGGCTATTCAGTTCCCTCCCCGAGCGAGGGTCCGGCGATCGGACTTCTGTAGTCTCGATCCTAGTGTAACAGATGAGGGACCCAAATCCCTCCCGATCTCGGGTCTGGTCCCCGGGGCACTTACCAATCCGGCGCCTTCCGATAGATAGTGTTCCGAAGCCCCCACTTCCCGGCTGGAGTCGTGGGCCGGAGTCCGGTGTCCCGACCGGTCGGGGCCTGAGAAATCTCAGGGTGCGCGCTTCCCCGGTCCCCAGCCGGGCCACCGGGCACCCAGCCCGCCCCGCTCAGTCGGCAGCAAGTCTGCCCCAATTTATGTAAGGTCGTTTCCCGGCCAGGGAACCAAATGTTATGGAAAAATGAAACAACCAGACACTGAGAGGTTAGGAGCACAATCTTTATTTATGTGCAAGGGCCCAGAGGAGACAAACTCCAAATTCTGAGCCCAGAACAATAGCCCCGCATTCCTTTTATGCTGGGCTAAGTGGGGGAGGGTATTGGGAGGTGTAGTATCGATTTGGCGCGAAAAAGGTTTACAGAGGTGAGAGAGAAGCATTTACAGCATAAGTCAGGGCAATTGGTGTGAAAAGGGCTTACAGAGGTGGGAGAGAAGCATTTACATCATAAGTCAGGGCAATTAGTATTTCATCTTTGGTATCAGCCTTGATTCCCTCTACACTGCTATGTTAATGTTTTTTGGGGGTTTTTTTGCTTCTATATCAGGACCTTAAAATGAGTGATATCTTAATTACTCTTACTCTAAGTCCACGTTGGTTTGAATTTCCAAATTTTTTAACTGTGACTAATATGTGATTCTATCTGTGAAGTCCAAGCTATGACCAAGGAAGCATAGGCTCATTAGGGGAAAGAAAAAAAGGGGTTCATTTCCTTCCACAGTTCAATAGATATTCGTGGTGGTTTTGGTCATAAAGAATTTAGTGGTTCTGCCCTGGTTGGTGTGGCTCAGTGGACTGAGTGCACCGGCCTGCGAATCAAAATGCCCCTGGTTCGATTCCTAGACTAAGGCACATGGGCACATGCTTGGGTTACAGGTCAGGTGCCCAGTAGGGGGCGCGCAAGACACAATCACACACTGATGTTTCTCTCCCTCTCCCTTCCCCTCATAGATAGATAGATAGATAGGTAGATAGATAGATAGGTAGATAGATGATAGATAGATGATAGATAAATAAAATATCTTAAGAATTTAGTGGTTCTACTACATGAGACAATACTGCTTATGTCATGCATTTGAAATATCTCAGTGCCTTGATCACCTGTAATATATGAGAAAAAAATCATAAGGAAAAGAAAAGGTTAAGAAGTAGAGACAGAAAATTATTTTCTTTTCAATAAAATTGACATAACATTTTTATGCAAATGTGTCTTTTCTCTTTCTCTTCTGTGAACTATTTCTCTTGCAAAAAAGAATTTTAGACTAATTGTTCTATCTGCCACTTGCTAAATCTGTTTTCTGAATTACAAACTCAGCCTTCACAGCGGGTGTACTGCCAGCCACTACTTTCACAAAAAATCTTTGTACTAATTGTTTTATCTGCTGCTTGCTAAATCTGTTTGCTGAATTATACCTTCCGCAGAAATAACACCAAAACCTACTCAGGAAGCAATTATTGGGTATTGACATTTTTTTTTTAAAGGAGAGCTAATATGCTTTAGATTATGTGGGAGGGCATGAAAGATAGATGTACAAATAATGTATCACTCGAGGGACTACAGACCTTTTAGGAGGACATAATGTTATTTCATAAGTGCATTTTCTAAAAGATTTGTCAAAAGTAGGTCTGTTGATGTTCAGTGTGCTGAAACGATGGAAGGGTTGTGTGAGACTCTTTTAGGTGCTGTTATGAGCTATCAGTCTTATAGAGACCGGTTCTGAATATGAAATACGAAGCTCCTGACCAGATTTTAACTTTTCATATATTTTTTCCTCCAAATCACAACTAAGATTTTCTGACTATATTACAGTTTTGCCTCAAGAAGAGAGACACTAAGCATTAGTCTTGTGGTGCTTAAAAATGGCATAACAAAACAAACCATATAAAAATAAGTTTTTATCGTCATTATTACCACATTGAATCTTATTTTCATGAACTTATTACACATTTGTCACCCTTTAAAAATAATGTTTTGGACATCATTCATTCTCAATATGTTTTAACATGCCTGGAAAACAATTTATGCCAACAACAACAACAATAAAAAGTTAAGGAGTTTGATAAATAGATGTCAGGTGAATTGTAACATAGGGTGAAAATTAGCCTTTCATTGCTACCATAGAGCAACACTGAGATTTTGTATGAACCACGTTATTTAATTCTACTTTTTGATACTTCTCTAGAGTTTCACATAACAGCATATATAAATAATGCAGATTTTATGAGTCAACTACATTTTACTTATAGCAAAATGTTTCTAAATTTTGGGATAAAACTAGTCTTCTATAGTCTAATTTTCTTTTCTCAAAAAAACCAATTTTTAAAAACGTTGTATATTTCCAACCAGTATTGGCAATAATCTTAAACTTGCACTTTAAAACAATCGTATCATGGATTCTCCATTGATGATAAGAAAATAACCTTCCACTATAAAACATCATATAACTCAATGAACACTGATAATAATGATGTAATTTTTTCCTATTAAAATGTGTCTGTTTGGAGCACATTTTGCAACATAAATGGTAGGTTCATCAATTGATCTGTGAAGACACCCCAATGGTCTGGGGTTGTGCCATTGTCTAAATTAGTTAGGGTTTTGTAACTTTGTCTCACTCAAGGTGTCACTCCAGCCTTTTGCCTGTCCTTAATCTATCTCCTGACAGAAGTGTACAAGACCTTCCAAGGGAGTGAACTCCATTTGTATCTAGGACTTGGGAACTCTGAACTGTCACACTACTCAACTTTTGGCACTTAAGAATCTGGTAAACTTCAGTAATTTTACTTCACACTTTTAAGATGTTTGCTTCTTTTTATCACACTGTGTCTTGTCTCTCCTCGGAGAGGTTTGCCACTCTGGTTCACCCAGTAACCTTACAGTCTCAGTTCTCTGAAGAACTTGAGAAAAGTTAGGAGTCTGCTGCTTTTCCTGTTTTCTTGTTTGAGGGGAGGAGCAACGTACAGCTGTGGCTTTCTACGTGCTAAGCAGAAGAAGAATTTGGGTACAAGTACTTCCTTCAGGAGGTGTTCCTGGAGACGGTGTTGGGGCAGTGGAAAGTGAACACTGAATGGAAGAAGGACAGTACCGATCGCATCGATGAGCAGGTATAACTATAACTGAAAACTCCTGACAGGCTATGTGGCACCTGCCTCAGAGATTTCCCACCTAAAGGGAAAGGAAACGAGGGTGTTTATTCACCAGATATGTCCTTCATTGTTTCAGGATTGCTTCGATTGCCTTACCTCAGGGAGGGTTCTTTGTTTTATGATGTTCCTGTCTGATTTTCTTAAAAAATACATATGTATTATAGTATGCATAAGTATTAAAAAATTACATGAAAACAGGGGCAGAGATTACAACTGACTGCATTCCAGATGATCCAGAAGTACATTTCATTGCAAAGCAATTCTATTGTTTCTGTTCTTTGGTCAGTCAAAAAGTATTAGTAAAATAAATGAATTGTGAAAGATATAAAATTTTAATGTAAAGGATGTTTGAAATTATGAATGTGATTAAAAAATTAAAATTATAGTTTTTCTTCTAACTTTCAAATTAAAATAGGAATTTGAGAAACAACTGTCAGAGTGTAGGCTTTATGTTTGACACATTTTAACAATTTTCAAATATTTCCGGGTTTTCTACCTAAAACAAACTAATTCATTTTAAGATTAATTCTAACAAGTAAAATTGTTATTATAAGTTTCAGGTTTACCTATCATTTTTCTTCCCATATCTGATCATTTAAATACTTTCTTCCATTGTTTTTATTTAAAATTATTATAACTTTTAAAAATTAATCTCTGTGCATTTAATATATTTATGCTGGGAAATAATTTTTGAGAAATGCATTTAACTTTAATAAGCAAATATCAAATTTATTTTGTTACATATTATGTATTATGGGGTTAATAATTCTTTTAGTTAATTTATTTTTTATGAGTGCTTTATAGAATTCTGAGAATATAAATCAAGCCTGGTGGTAATTTACATATCTTGTTAATACATTGCTTATGTATATCAGCCCCCAGAATAAAATAGAAATAAGCCTCTCTGAGCCAAATAGAGTCTATAGTTTCAATTTAATCTACTTTTTGCCCACTGTGATGAATGACCATGACTAGGAATATGACTGTTGATAAATATGTAGTAGGAAAAACACACTATGCTTGCTCATCGCACTGTAATATCGCCTTTATGAAAACGAAGACTCTGTCCCACTCCAAGCTCTAGGTATGATCTTTGTTATATCCATAAAATATAATATGGGATTCCCAGAGGTTGAGATGATTTAAGTGACAAAATTAGCAATTTCATTCAGGAGTTATCACAGATACCAAAAGTAGATAGAGTTTCAAAATAGAAATCAAATGGCCATAAGAGGATATTTAAATGATCCCAGAAAAGGAATTATTGCATTTATCAATATAGAACTCAAACAAAAACAGTTTCCATACAGTTTTGTTTTGTTTTTTTTCATGGGGCAGGGAGGGAAACACGTAATTCTAAGTGCTTCAGAAAAGAATCCAAGACAAGTGAGGAAGTGAAAAGTGCATTTTTCTTTCCTGTAAAGATGGTGAAGACAGAAATAGGGTGGTAGCTACTGTGTTAGGAGGGGAGAGGTTTGGGGGGTGTTTGATTACTATTTTGTTTGGGAACTCCTGGAGCATGTTCACATGCTGATGGAATTCTCCAGAGAAAATGGGTCATTGGTGATGTGAATTAGTGAGGGGTATAAATGCCGGAGTGACATTCTTGCAAAATGTGTACGTAGGGTAGGAGGACCAGAAGTCAGTTTGATGAATGGGCTGTCCTTACATAGGAGGAAAAAGACCATTACAGTTGAGGAACTTCATCATTTGTAAAAATAGAAAAGGGAGATGTCATCATTACAAATGTGTGGGTTCATGATTTGATTGCGATGATGAACAACCAGATCCACTTTGAAAGCTTCTATTTCCTCACCAAAGTGAGATGCATTGGGGCTGATGGAGGTGTAGGAGTTTTAGTATATTAAAAACATCATTTTTTAAATCAAAAATATATTGTGCACTAATTCTATACATGATCAGAACTTTAAAATAGGCAAATATTTAACTAAAGAATATTAATTTTCACATTTTGAAAATTATTTTCTTCAAACTCTGAAACAGATAATTATGCCTTCTACAGAAAGTGTTTTTGTTCATATCAATGTAGATAAAAAGATTTCTAGGGCTTTTCGAAATATATATATGGCATTTTTGAGTCCTTCCAAATAAGAATGGCAACATTCTCTTGATTATAAAAATAAGTAGCTGAGACTTGTAGCAAATAGTTAACTATAGATTCATTGATTGTAGCCATGAACAATCCAGACTATTTCCGTAAACTCTGAAGCAGCCAGCACAGTCATATACTCATAAGAAGGGAAGCAGTTGAGAAAGCATAGGCAATGATATGTTCAATTAAAATACCATTTACTATGATGGTTTTTAAGTAATTATCAGAGATTGACATTGCGAAGGGCCCTCCTAATCAGAGAACTTTGATTAATCACCCCTTCCCTGTGCCTACGCAAATGATGTTTCTGTTACTATTCAAATTCGAAACTACAGGTTGATTTATTAAAGAATAAAAGGAAGTAACCACTGATAATGTCAACATTATGGCTAATATTAAAATCTGAACAGCAATGTGACAGGAATAATAAAGTTGATTAACAAAAAAGAAAAATGAAAATTCATTGACAATATTTACTCAGGCAAAATTACAGTCATCGCTGGCCAGGATCATGCAGGTAATGGAGAAAAATATTCTCTAATTAAATGTACTGTTCCGGTTCTGAGTCTTTAGAGTACTAGTTATTTTTATCTCTTTTGTAAGTAAATTACATGCCAAAGCATAAATGAGTTATTTTAATTTTAAATATTAAGTATACATGTTATTATTGAAAGCATTGTAAATTTTATCTCTCCCCCCACCCACAGCTATAACTTACCTTGTTTTCATACTGTTAAGATATAAAAGGTTGATCAGAATAAGTTTTTTCAGAAAGAGAATGAGAGTTGTATGACTCCTTTTTTGAATTTATAAAATATATATATATATGCATCCTAAACAGCACAATAGATTATACACTCTAAGAAACTCAAGTGCGATCTTGAAAAGTATAAGCAAATCCAAGGTGCACCAAATCCAAGGAGTCGCATGCCATATGCCACTGAAGAGATTTTGATGTTCCATCTCTTGGCTGCGAGGTGAGTATTGATGTTGGGACAATACTAACTAAAGTCAAGTGGAGATGCAGAAGCATCAATTTGAATAGGGGTGATGCACAGGAACCAGGAGAGAAGGAAGAATTTAACTTCTGGATTCTCGCATAATTAATTTTTCCATTCCATTTAGTGCTGCAAATGGCAATGTCTCTGCCACCTGAGACGGTGATGCAGCACAAGAAGGGCCTATCCCCAACTTATCCATTAGTGTTCAAGTTCCCTGAAAATGGTTTTCAATTGGAATACCCCCTCAGGTCCATCCCATGCAGCCTGCTTTGTCCATCGATGTATTTCTTACTGCTTTCAGGGCCTCTGTCTAAGTCCAGCCAGCCAGCAATTACTCAGGAGAACACAGAGGTTTGATGGTTTAACCATTCTGACCGAACTTAGAAGCAATTACAAAGTCCACAGACAAAGTAAGTTTCATATTAATTTCTTATATCTGGACTTAAGCTCCTCCTGTATACTTGAAAGTACAAACCTTATGTTGTTAAGCATCCAAAGGAAAGTAAATCCATATGCCCACAGTAATTATGTCATTGACTTTGCCATGATATTGACAATCGACAAGTACTTGTCTACAGATTTCACTATACTAAAGATGGGTGGGATGAATTTCCTTGGGCTGTTGAAAGCCTTGACAAAGAAATTTAGCTCCTTCATTACAAAACCACCCGTCTTCTATAGCGTGTTCTTTTCTACCATGAAACTGTGGCTGTGTGAGAAATGCTATAAACATTTTTGACATAGAAATCACCTAGTTTGAAAACTGAAACCAGTAAAGATTCTATTTTGCTGGTTTCATTTTTTCCTTATCTCTGAAAGCATCTTTGCTATTCCATTATTCTTCTACATGACAACAGGAGTTTTCCAGGGGGATGACAGAAAAGCAGCTAAGTAAGCATATTCTTTCTCCACTTTTGGGCCCAATTAATCTTTCAGGAACAGAACATGATTACTTAGCAGAGTTTTTAGAACTATAGCAACTGTTTCTAGGGATTACCATTTAGACATCATCAGCCAAACACAGCAGGTTAATAAGAACAACTAACTTGGTTTATTGACCAGGAATACTTGCACAAAGCCATTATTCTTGAGTTGTGGATTATCATGGTTCGTCATACGGCATTTGAGGTTTGCTTTTACAATGAAATAATATACACTTTAACATTTTTAGAAAGTCACAACCAGACAATTAAATGATAGTAGGAACCTGAGTTCACACAGAGGCATATATGCTGGCAATGCTCAATTAAATATGTATGTGAATATAATTGAGCATATATAAAAATTGTATGTATTTACAAATTAATAATTTCTACATAATCCAAATAATCTTTTGCATATCTATTAAAATGTTTTTTTTCTTTTTTACTTCAAGTGGCATTTATTTGAGATATTATTTAGATACTATGTGATTAGTGAGGACAAGAGATTGTTTACGAATACAGAGGATGCTACATCAATCATATCTGGAGAAGGATCAGTTAATGAGAGAGTGACCATATATCACAGATGTCCAGGAAGGTAGTCATTTATGCCTGTTTTCTTGGCCTAATGTTGTTGCCAAGTTTTACTCTCAAAGTGTTGCAGTTAAAATAATATATTATATGAGTTATCCTCATTTATGTGATACAATTTTCCAAAGTGTAAAATGGGGGACATGTGGATAAGTTGGAGTTGACCAGAGCTCCAGGGTTTTTTTTGTTTACATTGTTAGATTGGTCGCCCATTTAGGAATGATGGTCATGACATGGCAGTACTGAGCAAGGAGGATACCAAACCAACATGTGGTAATCCTGAGGTATATGAGAGGAGGCCTGAGAGGATATCACTTAGGGGGTCTCATGGAAAGGGGTTCCTTTGAAAAGAACTAAGCCTCAGTTAAGGTGAAATAGTAAAGCATCAGTTTATGTAGTAGTTTATAAACTAATAATATAACATTACTGTGCAAGAATTTGGTTTTGAGTAGAAGATTAAGGAGAACCTAGAAGTGGGCCAAGATGGTAATATTATACAGTACTTTGGTAATGCTAATACAATAGAGAATAGATACATATCTGTATGAATTTCTTCATTTGTATTGCATCTAATAAGGTAAAATAGTATTTACATGGTAAGATTTAATCATTTCAGCAAAAACTGTCTTGCAATTAAAAACAGTACTAGATTTATAGACAATAATGTATGTAAGAGTTCATAGAGATTAAATTCATGGGGTTTTTTTAATGTGGTTTTGATCACTATTATAATTTGCACACATATAAGAGAAAACCAATTGGAAATAAGGCCAAGAAAGGCCTGAGTAGATGATAAACAAGGTCATCTAAGGTAACAAGTGTTACCCATTAAAATGAAAAGGTAACAACTAGAATAGAGATAGTCCTGAAAAGTTTCCCTGAGTGAACACTAGGAAGAATCTGGTTGCATCTACAGAGACAAAAAACAGACAGTAGTTATTATTACCATTAATATTATTTGATTGAGTTCATAAAATGGCACACTGTTTATGAGACTATGTTAAGGAATGCAGAGTTGTTTCTTCAGAGTCTTCTGGTTATGTTCATGAACTTAACAAACCATATAATAGCATAAATTCTTCTTTTGACCTGTTTCTACTAGATGATACCATTCCATATAGGAAGTTGTGCAATGCCTTAGGCAGATACTCAGACTCTTCAGTGTTTCCATTGGTTGAGCTCAAATTCAAATGTTCAGGCATCTAACTATTTATACTGTTCTCCCTTGCCTTCTGATGACATAATTACAGGTCTATGCATATAATTCAGCATTAACTGGTTCACATGGTTTTCAGGGACTGGTAGAATATGGGGTTCTATTGGATAGTGCACTCGTGTTACATTGAGATTGTTCTGGCCGCGGCAGCCTACGGCTGTGAATGCTGTCCATACTTCTTACTTTAATTAAGACTGGTGACTTTTATTAAGAGTTGGCTGTAAAAAAGAAGAATATATTACTCTTTGCAACAGTATGGATGGAGCTGGAGAACATTATGCTAAGTGAAATAAGCCAGTCAGAGCAAGAAAAATACCATATGATTTCACTCATATGTAGGATCTAACAAACAAGCTGAACTAACAAGCAAATCAGAGACATACACATAGACGGAGAACAGATGACAGCTAGTGGGGGAGGAGGTTAATGATGGAGATATTGAGCAAAACAGAAAAAGGACTCATGGAAAACAGGGTGGCAATTGCTGGAGGTGAAGGGGTTATAAGGGGACTAAATGGTAATGAAGAAATATAATAAAGATTATATATTTTAAAAAAAAGGCCGGGTGACATTGTTCACAGTAGAAATGGAAGGGATCAAAGTCATGATATATTTGGTCCCATTAGCCTCTTGAAGGAGGTAGCACAGAGGTCAAAATACTTCTTTCAATTGACCAAAATCTGCCTTTATGGAGTGCTCTTATAAGTCACATGTAATATCAGTAATTGCTTAGAGAGATGTGTAGAAATGGAAGACAGCCAAGAGAAAGGATATTATTAGAATTGTTTTGAAACATATTACTGAGATGCTATTGCCTTTAGTAGAGAAGAGCAGCTGAAGTAAAATTAAAGCATCTAAGTGATTAAATCTTTTTTGTATGGTAATAGCAATTCTTCCTTTGCAAATTGATGTTTCCCTTGTTGAGTCTATACCTGTGTACCTTATTGAGTGAAGCAAAAATCTGACTGCTTTAAACTGACTACTAGAAAAAAATGGAGCGTGAATAAAAGCCCAGTTTATGTAGATATATCTTAACTCTAATATTTTCCTTTAGTATAGAAATAAGGTGATAGAAAAAAAATAACATGTATCATCTTATCTTTAAAATGTGTTATGCAAAATGTTTAACTACTCTAACTAAATATCTTCCTTTGGTATAGAAATAAGGTGAATGAAAAATGTCATTTAATATCTTATCTTTAAAATGTATGTTATGCAAGGTGTTTATTGGCAAATGATTTATGATTTGGGTGAAGTGCTCATGGAAAACCAGTGTATCAGATGTAAATTGTGTTCTCTAACTTACCATTTCAAACAACACAATGCGAAAGAGTCTACATCACTATATTATGAAATAGAGAAATGTAGTGATAAAAGTTGGCCACATATCTGGAAACTGGAAATGTTTCTACATATTCGTTGAAATGACAAAGAATATTATCGACATTTTGCAAAATATTAGTTTTAAAATAAAAACTATAACTTTCTAGTTTAAGATGTCGACCTGACCAATGGATTAACCTCCCTTCCCCCTGTTGTTCAATCATCAATGTATATATCTATAATTAATATGGAGAGCCCCCCTTACAGATTAGTCAAACACAGTTTTTCTTTATTTTATTTAAAAACTCAACACAATATATTTTATTATAATTTCAGATACAAAAAAACTGAGGTTTTTTGTAGATACTTAAATCTACTCATAGCTTTATAATTTTATGGCTTTAAGTTTGTTCTATGGTATTTATAATTCAATCCTTAGAGTTGCATGAGTTATAACCCTTGAATCAACCCAATACCAGACTATTTAAGTACTTACTTATAAGTTTTTTTTTAATTATTCCCAAATGGTTTATTATGTTGAATGTTTGCAAATAAATTTGAAACATTTTAAGGTGTGATTGTTATGTTCAGTTCTATATTTGAATATTTCATGTAGATAGAAATATTAAGAAATAAATACTTTTATATCCCAAGATGGGATTCAAAGCCTTAGCATCTAAATCCTTGTAAAAGGAAGACTTTGCTTTATATTTAAAATTCTAAAGAAATTTACACTAGTATTAATATTTAATGGTCATTGTAATCAAATATGTGTTCCAGTGTTGGAGACTTGTTAATTTATTTGGCAACCATTTAATGAAACTTCTTTCTATGATAAGAACTAGTTAAATATTTTTAAAAAGAAAAGAAAAAGATGTGTCTCTTGGCCATACATAGCTCCCAGTCAGTAGGAACAAATATGTAGTACATAGGAAAATATACAAATAATTATCAGCTTATAAATAATGGGAGATTGACTTTAGGTGGCATTTTCTAAGCTTAGCTTGGAGTAAGGTCAGAATTCCTAACTCCTAGTACAATACAATTTTCTATTAATTGAATCATTGTAGCATAGTGATTTTGTTTAATACTGAGATTTTCCATATGAAATATAACAAAAAGAAACCCTAGCAGCTGTTTGCAGGTAGACGTCGTCATCATTATTGTCATCCTCACCATAGCTGTCATCTTGGTTGGCTTGAAATCCTTTGTGCTAAAGTGCACTGCAGTTCAGTGTCAAGTGATTAAGAAATATCAACTAACATTGGAAAATATAGCCTTATATCTCATTGAAAATGCTCTCAGAAGAAAAATAGATTTCATGAATTTTCTTTAGATACTCTGGAAGCCATACATCTAAACTGAAATAAATTACATGTATTTCCTCCTTTTAAAATCTAAGAACATATATTATTTTTTTTAAAAATCCAAGAGCTAGATTTTTCTGACAAAGAAAAAACAAGACAATACTTACTGCTGCATTCTTTTTAGAGACAAATATAGACATCTAAAGACAGTTTACAAGTGTGTGGGAAATTTTTATTTTTAAGAAAAGTTTAATCTTGTTGTCTTAAGAAGAGAAAATTGAAGCTCTTATCTCAATCCCAAAAATATAAAATAAAAGTCAAAAAAGAACCCAGATATGAGAAGGAATGCAAATCACCAAACTAAGAAGCTGAGAAAATTACTCAGCAGGATTCGAAAGCAGTAAGGAGCTGAGCAAACATATTGGTAAAATATTAAAAGTCCTGTGAAAACTTTTAAGTGACAAAACATTTAGAATAGTTTTTTCTTTCTTCTTGGACAGTATGATGAGACTTTTCAGAAAATTGATTCCTAGTAGAGGTTGACAGTTTTTGCAATATTTATTTGTCTTTTTAAATAAAACAGAACTAAAATGTGAGGTTTTTGTGCAGTTCAGTACATAAAAAAATGTTCCAACGTGTTTGGGTGCCGTGTATCTAGGATTCAGTGATAGGGACACCCGAAATTTCAGAAACAGAGATGCTTGGTTTATACAGCAACACAAACATAAAAATTGAAACATGAGTTATTTTGGTAAGACTTCTAGAAACTTCTTGCTGCTAAAATTTTAATAGAATTATGACTTTTAAAAGTCTCTTTTTTATTTTATGGATTATATAAACAAACACTATTTCTTGTCCAGGTATAGTAACACTGCAAAAGACACCAACTATAATATGTCCTTCTAAGTACAGTAGAAGATGGGATTTTCAATTTTGTGGGGGAATTAAAGTTTAGAGTACTGTTAGAGACTGAACTAATATTTGAAAAGTTTGTGTTAATATGCATTTTTATTAATAAAGATTTTAACCAATAGCATCATTATTTTCCTCAATTTTGAAGACAGGCAGAGGGGAAAATGTCATGGAGTAATCAGAATAAAGATAAATTGCATAGGTAGAACTAACTATATGTCCTAAGAGGAAAGGAGGCAATGAAAACTAACATTAATCATATGCACATAAATAAATCTTGTTTAAAATGGATATTGAACAATCTGAGAGAGCCTGTGAATGAGTTCAACAGACAACATAGAACTCAAACTGGAACAATTGGCATTTAGAAACTTTAAATACTAAATGCTACAGTTGAATTTAAATATAACGTATCCCATGTTTCTCTGTTTTCCCTCCAAATTTCTACTCTGTTTCCTCTACTTCTAAATGACTGAACTGTACACTCCCCTGAAATATATACTATGACAATTTTTATTTCCTATCTTTCCAGGTACCTCTGTCGATATATCCAGGATAGGCAGATCTACTCCATAGAGTAGATCTTCTCCATAGTGTAGCTTCCTGCCTCCTACCAACACCTCCCTAAATAACCTTTGCCAGTGACACCTTATACTAAATCCATACAGCTGAGCTCGTAGAATCTTTGTCCAGTATTCTATGCTCTAAGTGCATATTTGTGTTTGGTGTCAATTTATCTAGATTAAAAAAAAAAAAGCAATGGCAAGACTTGTAAATACCTCTGGGTGACCACTTTTTCCTTTTCAATTTCCAAACTCTTATGACCTAAGACTTAGGCAGGAACTCATATGTTGAATGGTTAGTGGATCGATGTTTCACTCTATTGTGGACACAAAATTTCTCTCTCAGGTGTGCTGACATTTTGGCAGGTGTTTGGGCTCCTTCCTGCCAAGGAATTCCTTCTCATGTGCCATGTATTCATATGTCCCTGTGTTGAGTAATGAACGCACTGGCAAAGACTAGTGTTTAGTTTTGAACTTTCATTGCATTAGGTTAATTGTCCTAATAGCCATTTGTTTTTAAAGCCAAAGCCAAATAAGATAAATCTCTTTCTTTTCGGTCCCCACACCTGAAAAATTCATTGTAATTCCTGAATGACAATTAATAGGCAGTATAATTCAGCTTGATTTAATGACCACAGATATCTCTGCAGAAAATATCAAATTTTTGTTGCTGTGATTTAAATCTATAAAAAATAAGATAGCATTACAGCATTAATCGGTGTCAACATTTTAAGGTTGTTTATGTATAAAAAACCTAAAATAACTGTTCACCTGTGTCTAAGTATGTGTGTGTGCACATTTTACCAGGTGGGGCAAAGGTAGGGTTACAGTTGTTCATATGGAAAATAATATAATCATTAATAAATAATAAGATGAGAATAATTCTGTGGTCTGTGTACTCACAACTATAAGCCTGCTTTTGCCCCCTTTATATGCCACTTCTTGTCTGCAAGATACTTCAAGGCAGTCATGATATCGGTTATATAATTGCAAACACCAAGGCAGCTTGTCATAAGGTGGTAAAAATAAAGCCTTAAAAAATGAATTGCTACCAGTGCGAAGTTTAATAAATCTTCACCAATGAGTTGATATTTGTCCAATTCGGAGCTCAACAAACTGTAGCTGGTGGGGCAAGGCCAACAAATCGCAGTCTATGGATTTATTTTTCTAATTTCCACAAGACTAGGGGGATTAGATACTGGGTCCAGTTAGCCATTATCTGGCTTCAGGAATTGTCAACAGTACTAATATGGTATTATCTGTTCATCCCCATTTCAAAGGAAATCTTATGTTACTATTTTACCTATAAGTTTCTTAGTGAGTAACTCTAAAAGATGAGTATTATCAACATAAAATATAAGTAACAAAATTAAAAATAATTCTTTAATGTCTAATCCTTGTCATTGTTCATGTTTCCTAATTATCTCATAAATATATTTTACGTTTGGTTTTTGAATCAGGATCCTGACTAACCCACACATGGCATTTGATGCTATGCTCTTTTAATTCTCTTTTAATTCATAGGCATTCTTGTTACTTTGTTTTTATTATGCACTTTGTGGAATAAACTACACATTTGTCCTGTTGGCCATTTCAGATGTTTTATTTGGCAATTTGTATGATCATAATGCTCCCCATATTTTTACCCTTATAGTTAATTCCATAAAATGGTATTTATACTTAGAGGTTAGGTGATAGTCAGGTTTAATTCATTGGGGAAAATAGCATGGAGATCACCTTGTTAACTTTATATTTCATCATTTGGGAAGTGCACACTGTCTGGCATCTTGATTTTAATTATGTTAATGTAGATCTGTGAATTTAGGTGTTGTCCACTTTCCCCTGACTCTTATTTTGACCAGTTTAATACTGATTGATAATAGTTTCCTATACTCATTTTTTATTAATATTTGCAAAAAGGTAACTAATTATGCCATTCTTTCTGAAATTATTACTTGGAATCTTTTAATAAAGAAAATTCCAATATCAGCTACCATGAGTTACCTTGAAATCACACTGTGTATAGAAGGTAGAATAAATGCTTGATTTTTTAAATCAATATGCCCAAGAACTTATTGAATCTCCAGGCATCTCCAAAGATAAAAAATAGTTTTTTAAAAATATAATCATGTTTTTTTGGGTATCCTTTATGTGCATATTTGATGTATGTGAATCCATTATAAACATTAATTTTTGCTACTCAAATTCTGGCAAGCATATTTTTTAAATGGCTCAGAGATTTTTACACATTGGTATAGACACTTTGTATAATCTCTTCCCCTGCACTGTGAAGAAGATCTATTAATATAATGTGATATCAAACACTGTAGGGTAAATGGGATTTTGCAGATGTAATTAAGTTCAAGATTAATTGGTTGAGTAAATCAAAATGGAGGTCTTCTTAAAACATTTGTATTTATATATCATTCAATACAAAAAACTGAAATGGATTTTTTAAATCAAAATCATTTATAGATCTATAGCTCTCTATCATTAAATAATACTCTTTTAAAAAGCATGGCTTTTATTTTCCTTTTATATTCTCTAATATCCAAATTATATCTTATTTTTTCCCCTATGGATATTTCTTTTTATCAATATTTATGGAAAAACATATCAGTAACAAGTCAAAAAGAGATCTGTTATTTTCCAGTTCCTAGTGTTTGGATTCCTAAAGAAATAAAATAAATATAGTAACTACAAATGCTCCCTGTGAAAACTTCTAAAATAATTTCAGAAATGTACTTAAAATAATGTCACATGTTAAAGGAAAAACAGAAAACCTTTTTCTAGTACTCACTGAAAACTGTCATTTGAATTTTCTTTTGGCTTTAAAATGATAAATTTAATCTGTAAGGATAGCTTTTGACAATGTTGACAATCCACTGAGCCACACCAACCAGGGCCTATTTAAGGTTTTTATACAAAGAATAATATAATAAGGAAAATTTTTAAGGAAGCCTAAATCTCAAAAGAAGAAAAAATATATAAGTATATGTGATTTTGAGTTAACAAAGAAAGGATACTATTCAATTTTGTGCTATTTTATAGCAAAAATCTTTTTTTGGCTAGCAAACATGGACGTATATGATTAAGGAGATAGCATAATTTTTATTTGGTCAACCATATGTTTCTTTACTTAAAATATTTACCATAGAGTCCTCTTCTTATTTTTATCAGGGATATTTCATATTTTAAAATTCATTTTAGAGAAAATGTGCAGTTAAAAAGAATGTTGGGTGGAAACAGCCAAGGTCTTATAGGTGACATAACTCTTAATTTATTTAACATTTCTATACCATGGTGAATAAAATAAATAGCTATACAATAAATAGTATTATTACATTTAATAATGAAATCAAGGCAGTTTGACAAGGATATAGAAATGCATGACATTTTGTGACTGCATTTGACCTTGGAGCCTGTATTCTTTCTCTTACAATGAGTGTATTGCATTATTTGCATATTTAGTGTAAAGATGACAGGTTTTCTCTATGGCAAAACTCTTTTGGTAATTTATCTATAATTGAATTTGACTCTTAGTTGGTATCTTATGTGAATGAGAGTTTATGTAGTTTTGCATCCTTGTATTATATCGCACACTTATTTAAAAAATTATGCACCGAGGAGATAAATGTCAAGCTCAAGAAGTTCACATGTATAATTAAATTACCTGTCTTTCTTTTCAAACATGGCACATAATAAATAGCCCTTTCATTTTTAACTAACACAGAATTATCCTATTAAATTTGACTAGCTTTATCTTAGTTCTACTATTACTTATCTGATTAGAATTCCTTAGTCTTTAAAAATAGTTAACAAAGCCCTGACTGGTATAGCTCAGGGGATCCAGCATCCGCTGGTGAACCAAAGGGTCACTGGCTCAAGTCCCCAGTCAGGGCAGATGTCTGGGTTGTGGGCCGGGTCCCCAGTAGGTGGCACCCGAGAGGCAACCACACATTCATGTTTCTCTCCCTCTCTTTCTCCCTCCCTTCCCCTATGTCTAAATATAAAAAGAGAAAGTTAACAAAAATATATTACATGGGGCAGCAGCAGTAGAGCCAGCCCTCCATTCCACCCGCACCTCCTCTCCACCCTGCTGGCGGCCACATTGCCCTGTGCCTCAGGCTCAGCAACAGAGCCCACTGCCACAGGTGTGTCCCCTCCCAGGAGAATCCTCCCCTCCTGACTCCTGGAGGGCCTGCCCCACTGAGCTTGTGCTCCTCAGTATTGTGGGCCAGGTTCCCCAGTGAACAAGACTGTCCAGGAGAGCTGAGCCCACTCTGGGAAAAACTTGAGTTGTGTGGCTCCTGGGGAGGGCTTGGTGCATTTTTTTCCCCCCAGCATATTCCAGACAAGTACCACCATTCCTGTGCAGAGCCCTACCTTCACATGGCACACGGTGGTCCCTGTGGGCCCGATGACCATGGCTGAACTCACCCTGATGAATCCTTGAAACTAAGCCTTACCACAAAGATCCATTGGCACACAGTAGGTGGTGGCTGGGTTTGGGGTACCCTGAGACTGTTACTGACCTCAAACCCAGCACCAGCGCTGAGTTTGAATCTACTTCAATCTAGTGAACACCTCTTGCCCCTACCTGGTGACTCACTGAGAGCCTCCCTCAAGCAACTCACCATCACCAGAGACTCTTTCCGTAACTGAACCAAACAGACAGCAAAAAAGTGAAGGGAGGCATTAAGAAGACTTGACACTCTCTAATAATAAAGGCATCAAACCAACAAGAGGATATAACCACTGTAAACATTTATGCACCCAACCTAGAGGCACCTAAATGCATAAAGCAAATCTTCATAGACATAAATGGAGAGAGCAGTAGGAATACAGTCACAGTAGGGGATTTTAATATACCACTGATATCAATTGTTAGGTCTTCCAGACAGAAAATCAACAAGGATACAGCGGCCTCAAATGCCACACTAGATCACATTAATTTAATTGAGATATTCAGAACATTTCACCCTGAAGCAACATAACATGCATTTTTTTCATGTGCATATGGAACATTTTCTAGGGTAGACCATATATTAAGACATTAAACAAGTCTCAGTAAATTTAAGAAGATTAAAATCATATCAAGTATCTTCTCCAACCACAACGGTATGAAACCAGAAATGAATTATAAGAAAAAGCTAAAAAATACACAAACACATGGAAGCTAAATAACATGTTACTAAACAAGGAATGGTTCAACAGTGAGATCACTGAAGAAGTCAGATATTAACTTGAGACAAATGAAAATGAACACACAAACACCCAAAAGCTAGTGAACACAATGAAAGGGGTCCTAAGAGGAAAATTCATAACAACAGAGGCCTACGTTAAGAAACAAGAAAAATGTCAAATAAACAATCTAAACTTACTTCTAAAGGAACTAAAAAAAGAGAAACAAACACAACCCAAAGTGTGTAAAAAATAAAAAAAAAGGAAATAAAGATTAGAGCAGAAAAAAAAGACATAAAGACAAAAAAGAAAGAAAGGACCAAGAGTTGGTTCTTTGAAAAGTTAAACAAGATTGACAAACCTCTAACTAGACTCATAAAGAAAAAAGGATAGAGGACACAAATAAATAAAATTAGAAATTAAAGAGGGGAAGTAAAGAGGACACCACAGAAATACAAAGGATTCTAAGAAAATATTACAAACAGCTATATACCAAAAAGATGGGGCAACCTAGTCCAAATGGATGAATTCCTATAAATCTACAATATTCCAAAATTGAATCAGGAAAGATCAGAAAATATGACCAGTCCAATTACAATTAATGAGGGTGAAGTGGTAATTAAAAAACTCCCAGCAGACAAAAGTCCTGGACCAGATAACTTCACAGGGGAATTTTACTTAAACATTCACAAAAGAATAACACCTATCCTTCTCAAACTATTCCAAAAACTTCAAGAAGAAAGAAAATGCTCAATCTCATTTTACGAGGTCAGCATTACTCTAAATCCAAAACCAGATAGACACTACAAAGAAAGAAAATTATAGATGCAAACTTAGATGATTAACAGAGATGTAAAAATGTTTTAACAAAATACTAACAGCTGGCTATAGCAATACAGTAAGAAGGTCCTACAGCATGATCAAATAGAATTTATTCCTGGCATGCAAGGTTGGTATGATATTCACGAATCAATTAATGTGATACACCACATAAACAAAATGAAAGATAAAAATTGCATGATTATATCCATGGGCATTCTCTATAAGATTTAACCTGTCAGTGCAGAAGAAATAATGTTATTTTTCTCATGTTTCAGAACCCCAAGTAATTAAGATACATGCTGGTAGTATTATTTCAGTCATTTAATTAATGTTACATTGAAACCAGAGAGGTGTCTAAAGCAGAAAAGCAGAAAAGCTTTTGATAAAATCCATCACCCACTTATGATAAAAACTCTCAGCAAAATGGAGATAAAGGGAACATACTTCAATATACCAAAAGTCATATATAGGAAGCCCACAGGTAACATTTTACTCAATGGGGAAAAACTAAAAGCTTTTCCTTTAAAATCAGGAAAAACACAGGGGTCTCTGCTTTCACCACTTCTATTCAACATAGTACTGGAAGTCCTAGCCACAGCTATCAGACAAGAGAAAGAAATAATAGGCATCCAGATTAGAGAGGAAAAAGTAAAGCCATCACTATTTGCAGATGGCATGATACTGTATATGAAGAACCCTAAGGACTCCAGTCAAAAACTACTAGAACTGATACATGAATTCAGTAAAGTAGTAAGATGCAAAGTTAATATCCAGAAATGAGTTGCATTTTAATATACCAATAATGAACTATCAAAACAGAAACTAAGAAAACAATCCCATTTACAATTGCACCAAAATAAATACCTAGGAAATTTAACCAAGGAGGTAAAAAACCTATACTCACCAAACTATAAGACACTGAAGAGAGAATCAAATATCAAGGGGAATATTATATGAAATGTATGATTGTTTAACAGCTAAGCAGTACACCTGAAACCAATACATTAAAAGTATTGCATGATATGCTTATTCTTAGAGAGTGTGATTATTTTCCTGGGTACGATATTGTGCTGATTATTGAGGGGTGTTGTATATTAACAATGATCGGAGTCTTCAGTACAATGCCATGTTGACTTTTGGAAATAATTCGAGAATGGGAAAATAATTATAATTTCACACATACCACTAATTTAGACAAGGTATACAGAAGCTACTCTATATATTTTATGTACATCTTAGATACCTCTCTGGTTTTAATGTCACATTAATTAAATGACTGAAATAATACTACCAGCATGTATCTTACTTACTTTGGATTCTGCAATATGAGAAAAATAACATTATTTCTCCTGCACTGACAGGTTAAATCTTGTAGAGAACGCACGAGTTGTTTTTAGAAAAGTAGTATGCTCATAAAACCGAGTTGGAAATAACCTCTTCTTATAGACATTGAGTTTGTTAAAATAAATGCATGGACTTATCAGTTTTGTTTAAGATTTGAAATTGAGAAATGTAAACATAAAGTATATATTATCTGTATTTTTTGAGGCAGTGCCTCTCCATTTCTCTGTGTAATTACCGGGAAGCAAACAATCCCATGCCATAAAGATGCGTATAAGGTCAAAGTTGGCCTAAATATGTTCACCTGTACACTTGGATACAGTGATTGTACCAGGGGGTGGCTAAATAAGTCAAGAAGAGCCAGAATTCAATTTCTGATGGAGAGTGCTAAAGATTTCAAATACCTGAATTGACAAAGGGCAGCTTCATGATGTGGAAGAAATATCCTCAGAAAAGAGGGTACTCTAGAGAAAAGCAGATGGAGAGAAAGGTATGAGGATTGCGTTGGTGAGAATGTGCATGCAGTTATGTGTTCACTGGTGTATAAATGTGTATAAAAGTTTGACTAAAAGTGTGATTCCATTTTATTTGAATTCGTTTTGAATAGAGTCCCTTTGACTTCCCTTCATGAGTGAAGTTGTTTCTTTTGTTTTGTTTATTTCTTTTCAGAAGTTGTTTTGAGTTTAGTATCTATTATCAGTAACCTTTACTGATTGAGAATCATAGCCTGCATGTGGATTGCATGGCCATGAGTCACGTGGCTGTTAGACTCATGTGGAGAGAACAGGTGAGTGCACCGTGTGAATGCAGGTCACGAGCAAGAAAGAGAGAGCTTGTTTGTTCCCTTGGGATTATATTAGCTTGGGCTTGGGATACACCAGGTGCTTTCTCAAAATGGCCAATCAACTTCCCAAACTTTCACGGACTTTGGATAGGTTGCATCCCCTAGTTAGACTGACAGGTTTCTATGGTCCAGTACCTCCTCTCCCTGAGTCCCCCAACAATCCAGTAGCAAAGGGGGAAGGGAGGAGTGTTAATCTGGCAGAGCAGTGCTGTAATCTTTAGGGGTATGAAGCTGTAGCTTCCTGGCTAGCAAGCAAACAGGCTTATGGTTCCCAGTTTATTAAACTCAATGTCCAGTTCCCTTTGCTTATTCTCCTTTATCAATATCTAGTTAAACACCAACTGTAATAGCTCCATATAGCAAATTTTAAATTTGAAGAAATATTAAGAGGATTATTAATGTGGATATAATGTGGATATTATGTAGCTGTTGTGCAGGCTAAAGAGGGAAAGAATACATCCTTCCTGTGCACCTGTGGAGTAGTGGAACAAACAATGCAAAGAAAGTAAGAGAGGGGGTCCATGAACTTAAGTTCTTGATGAGAATAAGAAACTGTTTAAAAATGCACCAAAAATATTTCAATGAACACACATTTGAGCACTTTAAAGAAGAAGCATTTTGTTATCAAAGAGCTCTGGCAGCCTTTGTTGTGACAGTTTTTACATAAACAGTATATAATATACAGCAATTAAATACAGAAAAGCTTTTATAGAAGTCAGGTTCAATTCAAGCCAGGAAGAAAAAAAGCATTTTTGCAGAGATTATCACTGGATTTACACTGATTTAAGAAAAATGTGCTAAATGAACACAATTGTTGGAAATCTTTCTCTCTTTTTTTCCTACTTAAAAGTAGAGCCATGCCCTCATCAGTGTGGCTCAGTTGTCTGGGCATCCTCCCACAAAGCAAAAGGTCTGTGGTTCGATTTCTGGTAAGGGCGTATGCCTGGGTTGCGGGTTTTCGGTCCCTGGTCCGTGTGCATATGAGAGGCAGATGATTGATGGTTCTCTCTCCCTCTCTTTGTTCCTCTTTTCCCCTCTTTCTAAAAATTCAATAAATAAAATATTTAATTTAAAAAAAGGCAGTGTCTTGACAAGCAGAGATAAATTTGAGTTCCAAGAAGACCTAAGTAAATAGTCAATGTCACCTGAATTTGTAATTGGGGTGTAAAGAAGACAGATCAATGGCTTATATTTATCTGTAAAGTTCAAGAAGATATATAAGAACTTTTATAAAATACCACTTGAAAGCCAAGCTGATACAAGAACATGTATACACATGTATTTCCCAAGACATGAAGAAAAGTAAAAGGTTCTCCTTAAATTTCAAACCACATTTGTTAAATATAAATATATAGGTATAGCAGTCAAAAATCAATCTGAATTACTGTCAGAATTTTCTTCCCAAGGAACATACATAAAGGATCCATTGCCAAATCAGATGGGGGAACGAATGAAGGTGGGAGTTGGGGGTGGGTGGGGCTGGGCAAAGTGGTGGTGGGAAAATTTTGACAAAACCAGAACAAAACAAAACAAAAAAAATAGAGGGAGGTTAAGAATAGTATAGGAAATTGAGAAGCCAAAGAACTAATATATACAACCAATAGACATGAACTGAGGGGGTGGGGTATGATGGGATGGGTGCAAGGCAGAAGGGAGAAAGGAGAGAAAAAAATGGGACAACTGTAATAGTATGATCATTAAAAAAATAATAACTCATATTATGCTGAAAAATAAAAATAAAAAATTTATAGGCCCACATCCCTGATAAACATAGGTGCAAAATCCTCAACAAAATATTAGCAAATTGAATTCCGCTATCCATTAAAAAATAATAAACTGTGATCATGTGGGATTCATTTTGGGGAGGCAGGGTAAATTCAATATCTGCAAATCAACTACTGTGATATGCCATGCAAAAAAATAAAGGATAAAATTAAAAAAAAAATTCCTGATCCCTACTTCCACTAAACAGGAAAAGATAGTGTTGTTGTCCTTCTGAAGTGAAAAAGCCAAATATTTTATTACCTCAGAAAGAAGATATTGTATTATTAGAGTCCCCAAAGGTGTTTGCAGCTAATATTAGTGACCTTCTGCTCTTACCCTCTCTTGCATCTTCATGTGGAAATTAATTTTTGAATATTTAATCCAAACCAGATTCTCTTCTAGGCATTAAAAGTCTCAGTTTTCTAATATATATATGACAGACCGCATCCTCATTGTAGGCATACTTCAGATATAAGGTGATAGATATAATAAGCAATGTTGTGATACATATAATAAAAATAATCTGATAATAATTTTTACATGATTTTTTAGTTTTAGTAAATAGTTTTTCTAGGTTTTGTTAATATGAACTATGTATTATTTTAAAAAGTAGTTCTGTAGCCTTGGCTAATGCTGTGAGATTATAATATAAAAACATTTTTTAAAGTAAACTTTTCTAGACAAATATATCATTAACTATTACTCCTTTAAAAAAGGAAGGGTGGTTGCAGGGTGGAGGGGAATAAAGGGGAAAAAAATGGGATGACTATAATGGCATAATCAATAAAATATACTTTTAAAGAATCAAATAAATAAAATCACTTTCCAAAATAATAAAAAAATTAAAAAAGGAAAAATTAAATTAAACTTAAATATATTTTCCTTCTTTAACTGAGTGCATTTAAGACCAGGTGTTTCCTTGGCCTCCTATTTAATCATCTATTTGTTTTTTTACACCTGAAAGATTTTTCTTCAAGTGCTTTGCTAAGACCCAGTGTAATTTCTACATAGAGTCAGCTCTTCATTATCTCCTGGGATTATAACATTATAGATTGCCTGTAACAAGCCTTGCTTTTCAGGACTTATCGACATTGCTATCTTCTCCACTTGCAATTAAGTCATTTCCTGACATTCAGATTGTTTCTCCAGGTAGTAAGGTCTGTTTTAAAAGTTAAACTATTTTCTGACTGCATATAAAAATTGTAAAAAACAATCATTACATTTTAATAAGTTTTTTAATGCAAACGAATATATTAGCTAACTTATTCATCTATTCAAGAAAGTAGAAAAAAACTTAAAATGTTGAATCGTCATATTCAATTTCAAGTCCTAATAGACCAGAATGATAACACTCACTGAGAAATAGAAAATTATAGAGGTGGAGATGTGCGTACAGCCTTCTTCATGTCGTGAGGAGAGTGTACAGGTATTGGTAAAGCCACTTGGATTTTTCCACTCAAAACATCTTTTCCGTGAATAATTTAATTTTTAAAGTTAATTTAAAAAGTATTGTATTCCATAATAATATATAACACTTTCAAAACAAATGACATATCAAGAAACGTTTATTTCTAATATCGGGCAACAGTCTAAGCTCCTGAAGCTGACACCGTTAAGAGGGAAATAAGACACCGGTTCTCTCTCCGTTACTCACGAACACCTTTCCCTGTTTCCTTGGGCCTGTGAGTACAAACGAGTTAATAGCAACATTGACAGCCGTAGCTGCCAGGTTCGGACTCGCCTTGTCTTTATCACTGTAAAGGCAACATCTAACACCACCCACGGCCTCTTGTTTTATTTCCTAGCTTCTCTAGAGTTGCTGGTA